>CAEMYA010000161.1:4612687-4648212 GCA_903131615.1 Diplodus sargus
CACACACACACACACACACACACACACACACACTGGGGAGAGATCTCTCACAGGAATACATGAAAGTGACAGATACCGTCTGGCCTACTGAGAACTGTGTACTGACACATTATCCTACAGAGCGTTTACCAGCAGCCCTCGTCTCTCACTTCATCTCATTCTATCAACTTATGTAGCTTCTTAAGAGAAAACAGAAATAATCTGCATAAATCCTGATAATACATCTATTGTAGAGCAAACTTTTGAAAGGTACTTTATAGGATAAACCGGCGTACACAAGGAGCGGCCTGCTAAAGACAGGATGCCTCTTGGCTGTCTTTTATTCAACTGAGTGGATGTGTTGTGTGATGATATACCGTACCAGCGTATCAAGGCTAATGTCAATCAATTATCACAGTCTTTCAGATGTGAGGAGCATAGTACCAACCATACAGACTAAAAAGTCATTCCTCTTATATTTCTTGGTTACATGGACATATATTAATATCTTCACTGGACTGATCTTAAAGCTATTAGTGTGTTTAGCTGCAGTTGTAACTTGCTGTACAGTGCAGAAATCAAATCACATGAGTAATTTGTGACTTCAGACTTAATGTTTATTGTCTTTGTTCAGGTCAATACAGAAATCTATTGCAACAGTAGACAGGTAAACACTTGAACAACTGAATTGGTCACAGTCAAAAACAAAGAAATGACTTGATAACTGGCTTTAATGAGGAAGAACAAAAGACAGCAGAGGGAGCTTGGCAGACAGCAACCAGGATCTGGAAGGTCTATGAAGGGAGATTGACAGCTGAGGCAAATATTTAGCTTGATCAGTGTCACAGACCAGCTCAAGGAATCTGACAAGGAGATAATAATTTATGAAACTAAGGTTAACACAAATCATAAGACAGCCCAAAGAACCACCATGCAAGGAGGATGCCAGCTGTTGAAAGAGAGAGTTAACACATGGGCCAACTTTTATATCCAAAGGACCCAGGTGAGTTTAATCAGCAGACGACCCTTCTGTGTCAGCCAACTGCGTTCTACGCCTGCCAGGACAGGAGCCAAGAAAGAGGGAGATGTGTCTCGTCAGTTAAAGCAAACTATTGTCCATCAGTCCCTAGCAGTGGGAAAGTCGCCCATTGGTGCTGGGCAATGCCCAGTTGGGGAATGCCTAGGACAGCCAAATATTTTTTTAATGGGAATAGGGACCAGGAGAAATCAATCAACGGTCATGAGTGTGTCATATGGCAGTGACTCCGACATGTGGATTAGGACAAATGAAAGGGGTCATAAAATATAACTGGGGGTCTGGAAATGATTACTATAATATATATCAAAGAAACAGTTCAACCCCAAATCATTCCTTAAACCTGCAATGCTTTTTATCCATCTGCATTGTTTCGGTATGAATTTGCCTTCCATCAAATACAAAGGTATTAGATGGCACTCAACTCTTGTGGTGCTCAAAAAAATCATTTTATAAACTCAATAGCAATGTCTTTCTGCAGAAAGCATGACTTGTGCCAGTGACCATGTGGGATGTGACCATTATCGGGGTCCTCTATGGCTGATCTGTAACATTATAGCGACAGCAAGGTTTGGTGCCATTAGTGTTGACTTAAGATTGACAGGTTTATGCAAAAAAGTTGTCTATTGTCAGTTTAAGAAGCAATACAAAGCTTGAGTTCCCTATAAAATTGTTTAACAAATTGAGTCCATAGAGATTGGATATCTACCTATTTTACCAACCTTGATAAATTTTGTTTTCTACTCTGATCTCTGGTTTTTAAAATCCTACAAGCAAATGTATAACTCATTACAAGGACACGTCTTGGCTCGATCACTGTTCCACAAAACATTGAGAATACATTCTTTGCCATTAGAGTAAATAATAGAGCGAGGTTATTCTCCAAGACACGATGTTGTCCTGTAGAATTAAAAGATAAAACATGTAATATTTTAGGAGCAGGCAGGGGAAAACAAACAGAACAGGTGAAATGCTGCATTCATGGTCAAACCCCTTGTGTTTGTGTTTTCACATTTGAAAAACTTTCGCGTGAAGCAGCAGACTGTCTCCTGGTGGCTCCGTCTGAGTCAAGGAGAGCTGAAGTAGATAAGCCTAATGACTCCCTCACTTCAAAGCAGACACATTTAAATATTAAATTACACCGAATCATTAATTTAAAAAAGTGAGGAATTGAATGGGCAGAGTTTTTCAGCTGCAGATGTTATAGATGACAGCCAATGCAAGGCCACAGACAGAGAGACACAAACACATAATGAAAGGGGGAGAAAGAGAGAGAGAGGGGCTAGGAAAAACATAAACACGATAAACACTAATTAGCTACTCTAATTGAAGTGCACTCTAAAAGTAATTACTAGGCAGAGGAAGCAGTATTTACATTCATAAATAATCCTGACAGCGTGGGGAGCCACTGCAGGGGGAGAGTCCCTCTTCTTTCCTTTGGGTCCGGGCAAGGTTGGCTCCCACTCCATAAATCTGTCAGTCATCAACAATATCAGTCTGAGTTTACTGCTCATAGCTGTGTACAACAGGTGATTTGTAAACATTAAATCAGTGACTGGCTTCCCAGAAAAACAAACATTGTGGGTTTTAAAATAAAACTTCTATCGTGAAGTACCGGCCCACTTGCTAGAATAAAATATTGGCAGCTACACTTCCTGAAAAAACTTTTTTTTTCTTCCCCCATTTGCATGTGTCATAGGTTGCGCACCATATCATCATGATCTTTCGTTAATATGTGTTATATAAGGTACACATGACATGTCTTTTGTATCTGGAGGAGAGGACAGCAGTGGAGGTAGGCGAGAAAGCTGCCAAGTCAGTCAAGACTGCGTTTTAAAATTTGTAAGTGTGAAACCACTGGATATTTCTGAGGAGGGAAGACAACTTTTCAACATGTGTCAGCACAAATGATCTGGTAATGTGTGGAGTTTATGGATCCAGTCCTCGGCCTCACAACTGTGACTATTACATCTATACTTTCTGAGACAGACCGCAACAGCCAATGGCAGAGGCACCCTGGAGCAGCTGACAGTGCTGCCAAGCAATGTTAGCGATCAAGTTGGCTTGCATACTACTGTTGACAAAAACTTCAAGTATCACCTCTAGTTTGCACCGAGAAATAGAAAATCCTGTCTCCCCATTCATCCGGACTCCTTTAACCCTCTGCTTTTGTTTATTTCGATCTGCAGGACTTTTTTCTTGTTGCACCACGCCAATCTCCATTTTGTTTATGTCGTCTTAACCATGAGATCACGTGAGAGAAATCAGTGCTGGCTGAAGCCACACCCCTTCTGCTGCACAGGAGCAGTGCTGTTTATTTCAAATATATCAATAAAAAACATGTCGCTTGTCCAAATTGCAACCCGTTAAATACTGCAATCCCTTGGGTCATTACGAACACACCTGCCAAGTGTCAAGTAGATAGGATCAATAGCTCTCAAGATATGTAATGAACAGACAGATACACAGACAGAGATTCTTCGCTTTAGTTATATGACACCACTGGATTTTTTGCCAAGACTACGAGCACAGCGTTGTCACAAAATAAAATTGAAAACCGAACCTAAAGAACTCTAAAGTTGCAACACAAAGAAAGGTTACGTTTCAAAATATCAGTGGTTTGCAGAGATGTACATTGTCAACATCTATTCTGGTGATTAACTTGGAGATACACGGGCAGTTATTGGACTATGAGAGAAAACCACACTGTACATCCCTGTGGAATAATCTCTTGTTCACATTTCCTTTTTTTTTTATTTTTTTTATTTTTTTCACTTTTTTATTTTAGATAAACCTCCACAGTTCGTAGCCCAGCAGGCAGGGGGAAATGTGGTCGACACATGTTTCTGTCTTCACCTAATGAGCCCATTCATTTTCACCGCATAATAACAATAACAGCCCCAAAGAGGGAAAGGTGAATATTCTATTTTGCTGTTTTGTCCACTGCAGAGAGCACGGGCGAAATCGTGTATCAGAAACGAAGATGAAAGAATAAAACATTCCTGTCCTGGTTTGTACGACTGCACACAATGACGGCACCTCCCTCCACAGACACACACACACACACACACACACACACACACACACACACACACACACACACACACACACACACACACACACCTAAACTCTCCTAGAAACATACATTCACATATGCAATGTCCAGTTTGAAGGAAAGTGACTTCCGTCAAATGATGAAAGGAGGAAAAGTCGGCGATGACACATCAATCAAATGGCAGCACAGAGTCTTTGTCTCACACATCTTCCTGTCAGTTAGTCAGCCCACCAAGACCCTGTGGATCTCAAAGCCCTCCTGTCGTAAAGGAATATTATTTTATGTGTCACACACAGTGGAGAGAAGGATATTTTGACTTTAGCATTGTTATTTTGTAAAGGTGATGGGTGGCAGAGAGAGAACTTTAATAGATCTATCAACTGGCTGCCACACAGTCTCAAGAAATATTGCTTTGTGTTTGTCAGTGACCTTTTCAGGGATGCTTACTCTTTTGTTCACAAAGAGAATCCAACCAGAAAGTTAACACTTACTCAATTAATCTTTTTAAGATTTTTTTTTTCAAATTTTTAAAAAATATGACCTCAAAAATGGACAGTGAAGAAACTATCTACTATACACTCCTTGTACTCTTCTGTTTAAAAGTGGCAAGAAACTTTAAACACGCAGGTGACATACAAAAAAATATAGAAAGAAAGTCGATTGCAAGAGGTGGTTATTACTAAGACAACACAAGGGAGCTTTTAGTCTTTGTTGCGAACAGAAAAGTGAAGACGGATGTAGTTTTAAAATCTCCTCTTTCTTGAACAGAACTTTTCGTGTTGGAAAAGGTTACACCACTTGTCCACGAGATTCCTGGGCAAGTAAATAGGAGATTGCTGAGAGGGCCAATAACAAATAACTAATTAACTACACCGACGGCACACTTTAATCCTTTACATGTGAAAGCTGGTGAAATTGTATAAGTGGTATTCACATGATAAAGTCACTTATGTAATAGCTTAAGTTCCATATAGCTAGTACGACAAACAATGCAGATAAGCAAATGGGCTGATGCCTCAGTTTACATGTATAGATGTGCTATTCATCTTTAGATTCCTCCAAACCCGTTTTTAAGATACATATAAAAAAAAAGAAACAACAACACATCAGCAAGGTACAATCAACAAACAAATTAAAACAAGCTGACAAACTAGCATATTACAGAGTTTTGGGTGTTTCAGTTGTGCCTCAAACTCTGACAAAAACTTCCTTCTCTTATTCCCAAATGTCCGCTAGATCTATTTGAGTAACATAATAGTGCAAAATGTTGATGAAGGTTCTGAGTCATCCAGGTCATGGTAATTGTAAGTGCTGTATACGTTCTTCAGGATCGTTCACCTCTCACCCAAGCAGCTTCTTCAGTTCTAAGTAACTGTAGGTGGAGTTGTATGGTTTTACACCCTGTGTGGGAGTGTCCTTACAGAGTCGTTATGGACATGTGTGGGCTCTGACCTGCAGAGTCGTAGGCTACCTTCTCTATTCAAAGATGGTCGCTCCAGCTTCTCATACATGGATTATTTTATTTGTCTTTCAAACTATCTGTCTTCGCCGGCCAAGATGTCTACATTGTTGTCCTCAAAGGAATGATGAGTGATTGTGTAGACCAGATATTGTGTTTGTTTGTGTGGCATTACATTACAAATTGTAATAATTGTGTATGGGAAAGTCTTTGGGTCCAATTGGTGCCATGTGATGCTGCAGTATGTGATGCACTATGAAATCAGTTACCTCGAACCCCAACACTGTCCATGCAGGCTTTATATTTAGGTTAAATCAGGCTTACATTTAGTTAATAGCATTAAACACAAACTACAGCTGAGGCTGATAGGAACGTCATCACCTTTGCTGGTTTCTGGCTATAAACCAAACAAATTAGATATTGAACTGATGCTGCTGCTAGATGAACTAAAGATCACTGAAGTTACTGCAATTAATCTGTAAGGGAAACACGAGTGTCTGTACCAAATTTCTATGCAATTCATCCTGTAGCTGCAGCAATTTTTCAGTCTGGAACAATGCGGTGGACCAACCGACTGACATTAAATTGCCACTTATCAGCCATTGAGAACTGCAGGGGGTGAAAAGATTTTTTCATCAAAAAAATAATAAAAAAGTGTGCTCACACAGAGGAAAAGCACTTGGAAGATGTGGTGCCCCACCGAGGAGCTATATAAGAGAATGAGACGTGCCATTAAACATTCCTCGCTGTGCTCACACAGAGAATTATAAAACAAAAGCAGTTGAATTTATAGATTTTCTGAGATCCCGTCAGTCACTCACAGGAGATGAGCTTTGGGCGACCCTGCTAAAATATTAAGTTTAAAAATCTGACACATTTCGAGTATCAAGTTGCTTTAATTTGCTATATAATATACACTCATCGATAAACTGCAGAGATAATCTTCATTTTCCTTCCTAGTAGAAGAAGTCTCTGCAGGATATGCACCAATCCGGGCTCATATTTAACATATTACAACTCTTTAAATGGCATCTAATTAGCTCCTTCAGACCGACGAGCCAAACAAAAGACTGCAATACAAAAAGAAGTGCAAAGGATGTTTAAGCATGAATAGGATGAGGTGAGATAATGATTGCGGTATTAAGGGATTCGTCAGATATCTCAGGAGGAAAAAAATCTGACTCAGTGACAACTCAAAATAAACTGCTCGTTGATGTGTAGAAAGACCCCAGAGAGGGCAGGAAGAGAATTAACCTGCAGTCAGATATCACTGACAGATTGTGACCTATATGCACATTACATCTATATACTGAAACTTAGTTAAGCACAGAGGAAAGGGGGAGCAATTCAAAGGCTACTATCAGTGATTTGGGTGCTCCTACTAAAAGTTTTATGAAGCATGAATTTCATTTTCTAATCTATTTGATTTATAACCCCCCCCCACGAATGTCCACAGTATGTTGCTGTTTGTTGTTGTAGCAGATTAACCACAGTAGCTGCTTTACACTCACATGTTTTTAGGTTGATAAAAGAGTTCCTCTTTTACTTTTTGGGCAGCCTTTGGTTTTATGTCATTTCAGCAGGATACTATAATCAACAGACAGTCCAACCTTGTTTAAAACACAGCCCCACTGTAAATCCTCCCTGTGCTTTATGAGCGCCACACTGCGTCTTCAGCTTTGTCTCTGAGAATATATTGTTAATGTAAACAGTTATGTTAGACAAGACGGTCCTTCCTAGAAGAATGGCAGAAACATTAGTTTTATTGAGGGCCTTAAAAACCAAGAAAAGGATGTTTATGTTAAAGTGACAAAGCTCTCCATAGGCCACAGTAATTTACAGGAGCAAAGGAGTCCAGTGACATTAAAGAGTAGCAGAGTAATACATTCCATAGTGGGAGAAGGTCAAGTTGAATGGATGGATCAACAAAACATCATATCCACATGTTCAGTCTTACCTCACCAGAATAGCGGTCGGCTTTTTGTTGTCTGTGCAAACAGTTCACCACTATCCGTATTCACATGTATGTATTGTATCTATGTATGTATATATTGTTTTGTTTGGCAGCGACCTCTAGTGGCCAGAGTAAGTCTGACACACGCAAAGGAGGAAGTCAGGTGAAGAGCAATAACTTAGGAGACTGTTTCAAATAATGAGAAGGTGTTTAAGCTACATAATTGAGAGACAAATGTCTGATTTTAAGTTTGGTTTGGTCGGCAGGTGCTAGAACTTCCCGAGAGTAAGGAAGTCAGCAAACGTGCCTAATCTTAAAGTGAATAAAAATGTAAAACCACACCTGAGAACATTTCTGCCTGAGTCACATCAGACAGATTTTCATCTGCAATGGTGGTTTCATACTAATGAAGCAAGCGTCTCCCATTATTCCGCACTATCACAGGATTTTATAGCACTTCCATTTAAATTTACAGTTTAGACATACAGTACACAATGTAAAACTCCTGCTACCAACCCAAGTTCAAACAAAGGGTTCAATGCCCTGCAAACCTTACGCCTCGGGGGTCTTTGCTCAACTATATATGAGTCTCTCCAGACCATTCTCATATCTTCTCAAAGGTGCCCCTCCAGCATCCAGCTCTTTGTAGGCCGAGGGCAGGCTGCCCCAGGCTACAAACAGTGGGATGACAGGATGGTCCAGACATCCTTTTCGACTGCATCAGCAACACTCTACTAAGGCGGTAAGTGGCAATAAACGCTGTAGGACCTGATTTCTCCAGGAGCGGGAACACAATATTACTGGTGTGTCACACTGACCTCTTATAAGACGTAAAAGGAAATTGGACATTCTCTCTCTCACTCACAGACACAAACATACATCACTGTCCCTTCTCAAAAAAGTCATTCCCCACTGTTTGTCGTCAGGCCTTTGTGCCGCGGCAATCGAACTTGATCAGCCGAAGTCTGCTGTCACAAGCTAGATTCTGTAAAGCCGGAGAACAGAGCCGAGAGGTCCACTGTTCTCTGAGATCGCTTAAATTACAATAATGTTGCTATCATTGTGGATTTTTTGCCGATTCACCCCAAGAAAGTGGAGCCTATCTTAACTTTAAAATGAGATTTTAGACTATAAGACGTCAGGGTTGAAGCACCCGGTTGGCCTAATGGTTTAAGGCGCTCCACATACGTCTCGTTTGAGATCAGTCAGAGGTTCTTATTGCATGTCACTTCTTGTCTTATTCACTGCTCATTCCCTGCCAGCTCTCTACTCTTGATCCTCGAAACGGTACATCACACTTGCATCCTATGAACATTCGCGCCATCTGTCATTCACTTTCTACTGAAGCTCGGATGACGTTTCCTGTTTTGGGTCAATTTCCAACTGGCCCTGACAGATTTTTGAGTTCAGAGTTCACCTTTGTTTAACTTTGATTGTGCAGATGTGAACGGCTGGCTGATAGAAACCCTGTGTTTGAAAAAGGAAGAATATTGATCTGGCATATGGCATCAACCTGCACAGTAAAATGCAGCAAGACTCTTACAGACTGAATACTGTTTGTGGTCACTCTGATGTTATTGATGAGTCACATCTGAACTTTCTGTTGAGTGAAGGACTCAACATACATATATACATTGATAAACACATACGTATCTTGTGATGAGATATAACCTTGGACTTGGTGTGCAGTGAGACTGTTACTTGAAATGTTTTCCTTTCGCAGCAGTTCTTTTATGTTGTCATTCTTGTGAGGGTGTCTTTCAAGCACAGGACTCTAATCAATATAAACAAAGGGGAAAATAAATTCATCATGGGAACACATTCTTTTAACGAGGCCCACATATAAAGATTTCAGCGTCTTGCAACTTAAAGATAATAGTCGAAGGAAATAACACAGAATCCATCCTCCAGTAATAGAGTTCCTCACTTCTTCTTTTCATCTTAATGCAATTTGGCGTCTCAATCAGAGGAAATTCTCTCCAAACAATAAATGAATGCTTCACTCAGACGAGAAAAAGAAAAAGCTGCTTTTAATCAATTCACTCCCTGATGAGACAGCTGACTGCGACTGAGTTCCGTGACATAAATTTGTCTTTTCTTCGTACATTTGGCCATCATTTCTCAGTTTGATAACATTTTTATTCAGCTGCCTCATGGCTGATTTATGGTGATGGAGCAATCCTCCAGCTATTTTGGGAGGAGCAGAAACATGACAGATCAGTCAGAATTGAAAACTAAGTGAGAACATTGAACTTAAATCAAAACTGTCTCTTTTCAAACATTAGAGTTTTGATAGCTGTTGACCTTTGCTTTTCAGTCAGCCGAGACACAGGGAACTGATTTATTATTAGGGAATTTGGCCAATTTTCAACCAGCTTCGTATCACCAATGTTAGTGGTATATGCAAATGAAAATTGGTTAACCAGAAAATCACAGTCTTCTGTTTTCAGAGACATATTTGAGCAAACTGTTAAGCTGAAGAGAAAGATTGTGAACAGGAGGTAATTGCATATAGTTCACTTCATTGTGAAAAGGAAAACAAAGCAGTCTATTCTATTTATATGCGTCTATTTCTCACCTAGAATGTTTTCAACAACATATTTAAGTTTACGGTGTCAGTTGTGATACAATATTGTTGGCTACAAGTTGGCTGCCCAATTTGTGCAGCACATCAGCCATCAGCGGGAGTGTTTATTGGTCCGCTCAAATGTTCAACCCTTTGGTAAATGGGAGTACTGTTGCCTCTTGTCAAGTTCCACCTTTTCAAAAATATTTGCCTCTCTCCAGTACATGTGCTGCCAAGTTTGCAAGGTGATGCAATACTTAAAGTGAATGCAGTTGAGATCCGATGTGTATTCTCTGACATCATCAGTCCCCGCACATACACTAAGATCAGCGCTGAGGAGAGTGGCAAATAAGAATAATTAACAACAGGTAAGCAGATTTTTCCATGTCAGCCACCACAGGAATGTAAATGCTCAAATCCATAACCAGCGTGCATCTGATTTGCAGGCTGGGCCTACCTATGAAGCAAATAATTATTTTATTTTATTTTATCCATTTTTGTTTTATATTATCATTACAATGCACAGCTTGAAGCAGACAGTATCTTCTTCTACGATATGTGAAGATCTGCAAATGACTGTTAGTATTGCAGCAGCATAAACTGTAGAGAAGTTTTTTATTTTATGTATGTTGATACAAAGAATAGTAATACAGGCAGACATATAAACACAAAAGTTATGTTTAGAAAAGTCAAGCTGAGGCTTTGCTTAAGTCCGGCGCTCCTGCAAGTTAGTGTTGTGATTCCATTCATTTGGTAAAATTGACAGATCATTGTAACAAAGGCACTTTACTGTCATACTTAATTTTTCAAGAAAGTCTGGAAAATACTTGAAAACAAACCTTAAAACCGCAGACAGCAGAGCAGCCGGATTAATCCTGCATTGTTCCCGCCACACTAATGGTGTGAGATGCATAATAGACAATCCTGGCTTACAGCTAAAATCTGTAAAATCTTAAAATCAAGTTGCCTTCACGTCCCTCAACAAATTATAATACAAAAGTGGATTAGCGTGGAGGTTTTTCTGCGCCTGGAACAATCAACCCAACAACATCTAAACTGATCAAAAATAAATGTTTTTACATTTACAAGATGTCAATCATATAAACATTTTGCTGCCTTTTTATTTGTTTCTGACAATTTTAAGTCTTTATTATTTGTTGATTTATGTGTAGTTTTATTCCATCTCATTTCTGCTCCATATACTTGGCTTTGCACTGTATTTTTTGGTCTTGTTGATACTGCACTATTTAATTTGTGTTGTGTTTTTTTTTTATGTGGATAACGACCACAGGAAGACTCTGTGGAAGCTAATAGGGCTCCATTAATGATTAAAGTTTAAAGAGGCCAATTTACCCTCAATGCAAAATAAGACAAATACTTGTCCTCTTCTTTAAATCATCATCTGTCCTTGTCTTTTAAACACTGTACTACCACTTTGTAATACAGGCGCTCTGCTAAAATGGCACTTTTAGGCAGAAGCTGAGATACTCAAATGATGTCACTTTAGAAATTCTCCCATACTTCTTCTTCTAAAACAATCTCGAAATACAACACTAAATCAATCAACTTATTTATAATAACCAAACACAAGAGTCCATGAAGAATCTGAATGTGAGGTCCGTTTACTTGATACATGAATATCAATGCTCACTGTGATTGGTATTGATATTTAACATTATAAATCAACAGAAGTACAATAATTAGGGGTGTTGCAAATAACCGGTAATGACAATAACCCTGATATCTAAAAAATTAGATATTGATATGACGTTAATTTTACACATATACAGTGTAATTAATCCAATGCCTCGTGAATAACTTCTCTTTCTTTCTGTTCTCACTTTGTCATAGTAGGTGGCATTAAGGTGCCTTAACACCACACAAACGGATAAACGAGAAGACGTCACAGTAACCATTAGCAAGTTATCTACTACCATAGTGTGGGGCTACTAGCATGCATTTATATATATATATATATATATATATATATATATATATATATATATATATGTATATGTATATGTGTGTGTGTGCAACAATATCTCTCTCTACCTCCCAACAGTTGTATTTTGAGTGTCATACATTTTACCAGTCAAATTTGACTGAGTGATCGTCCAATGAAAATCTAAAATTGTGAATGTAAATGTACAATTAAAAGATCAACTGTTACAAGAAGAAAAGTCGTTCAGAAGTCAAGACGTCACCCACAACGAGAGAGAAATGAAACATCCTGCAGCCTCAGCAGCTATACTCAGTTGGTTTCAGGAAAGAACAATTTAAAGGCCCACCAGCAGAAGGACTGGGAGACTCCTCACTGAGGACACATTCTGCACGGGAGTGATTGTTTTATTCATGACCTCGCTTGGCTCGTGACTGATTTCAAAGTATTTCTTAAATTAACAGCTTCAAAATCATGTTGATGGTTCAGTGTCTTGCAACAGGGTGAGTGTGCAACAATGGTGCACTCAGAAACTGTGGGGGGGTGACAAATCGCACAATATGCCAATTTCTACATAATGTTGCTTTGTAAGTTTTTGACTTTACAATGATATTTTGCTAACAAAAGCTGCTGTTTCTGTTCCTAATTGTCTTCTTTTAAGAAGTGCTGCACCTTCATTTATTGTAATTTTTTATGATAACATATGATGACCTTGAGAAGCTGCAGTCAAATTCATCACTCATTTATTTGCCCCCTCGCAGTGGGTGAAAACTCTGTCACCATGTGTCTCAGAGCGGATTCTTCCCCCAAGTGTGTGGCTGAATTGTAAATACAGAATAGAAGAAATTAACCCAGCAGCTGTGACACACGGAGTGGCAAATAGCAGATACAGATAACTATACAAACAAGCTCTGACACTTAGAATCAGAAACAGTGAAATAATTTCAATCAGTCTGGCTATAAGAAAATAAATGATAAGAAATTAAATAGAAGGCAACAGTCGTTTGTGTGTAAGGCAGGTGGGCTCAGCATAAACACAATTTCAATTACAGTAGGAAAACATGTAATGTGTTGAACAAGGGTCATGAGAGAGCGGAGAGGAAATGACTTCAGGCAAATTGCACGTGTAAAAATGTAATATTCATATCGCTCTGCATTAGTTGATTAAGATAGCATTTCAAAACACCCATCTGCTCATGCAATTTATTACAACCTAAAATACCTAATTGATTTTGGTGCCTTGTAAGATGTGACAAATCGTCAGATATGTGAGAAATCTGAAAGATTAACATTGCAGCCTGATAACTCTGCACTCTTCTGTGTAGTCTATGATTGCAGCAGCTCCTCACTTATCACTGTCAAACATGTCCAAATTTATTTATCAATGCAAATAACTCAAGCTCGAACCCGTCATACACCAGTCGCGCATGCATTAAACTGAACTGTTTCCTCGACGCACATTGAGCGGGAAATACAGCTTAATCTTCTCCGAGGCTGTAGTGTAGCCCACCAGTCATCTGAGCCCCCATGCGGGGCATGTGATTGAACTCTCCTGGGCGCATGTGAGGTGCAGGATGCATGGAGCGCCAAGGTCCAGAAGCCACCCTGCGGCCTGCAGACAAGCAGGGCGTAGGTTAATGAAAACATCAAACAACTCCCCGCGGAGCTCAGATGAATAGAAAGCTGCCACGACGATTTCGGCCCCCCTGAGGACCAGGCCTTAAAAATGATCCACACAAACAATAATCTGCTATTCAAGTAAACACAAACAGCACATTTGTAGAGGACAAACAGTACGACACACTTCATCTTCTTTATGCTCTCACACAAAATGGAAATCTACCTAATGAAATTACTTCCCACCTAGCTTTTAAAGATAAAAGATTGCTGTCTCCCTCAGAGGGAAGACGTGTTTGGTTTTTCATGCAAATATCTATAAATAAATATCCACATATTCTAACTTTTCAGTCCATTATCTTCAGCATCTCATTTTCAAGCGAGTGGGTGCATTTCTATAAACGCTCCTGAAAGTTGAAAGGAAAGAAAATACATCTGCATTTCTCTTCTTTCTGTGCTTTAATGGTGATCCTGAAACACCAGTTAATGTATATTACATAACACATTTTAACAAGAGTAATCCCATGAATAAAACCTATTGAAAGTCCTCCCACCACATCTGTCCCACTTAATCTAAGTGTATCGTTAAAGCACGTAGTAATTTGTGCTGCTTGTAAATTGTGTGTGTGTGTGTGCAGCAATGAACATAATGTGAAGTCCTGCACAGTATATGCTTTATGATTAGGAGTTTTATAGTGTGATTATGTCAGCACACAATTATATCTTGATAAACCAATTAACAAATGAGAAGGAAATTGTGAAACAGCTCGCCTTTCATTTCAAGCATTGCTTTTGTGTTTAAAATCACAATGTAATTAGAACGATATTCAAATCCACATTTTTCATCAGCACAGTAATTGTACCTTTTTGTTTAAGCTCTGCACAAAACAAGTCAGTTCTTTCAATTGTCAAGATTAGAGCTACACACTCTATATGAAGTCAAAGTTGAATGTCAACTCTTTCGACCTCAAAAGCACAAAATCAATTTCTCAGAAGATTTTTTTACAGTACATTTAATCAGACAAAATCATCCTCAGGGTAACACGAAAGCTCCTTTTTCTACTAATCAAGCAATCATCCAAACATGTTCAAGGGCGGCGGCAGTGTGGTACATACTGTACATTTTATTATAGAACTCCTCGATCTAGCAAACAAAATATGTGAGCTATATAGAGCATTGTCGAGCAGCAACGTTCAAGTGCATATCGGGGTGAAGCAGCATTAAAGCACTCTTGAAGATCAGTGAAGATCACTTCATGGTCACATTTAGCCTGAAGGGCTACAAGACAAAAGAACCTGAATAATATTGACTAATAATATGGCAATATTAGGCCGTAGGTAAAATGGTATGAGAGTGGTCAAACGCACATTACAACCATATCACCTTTTTCGTGGAACATCATGTTTGGACATGTCTCATTGGTAAAAGCACGAGTCTAAATAATAAAATTAATGATGGCTGAATTCCATTTTTGGAGGGATTCATGCCGGTTCACTGTTCAACTCTTTCTCCTAAAACATTATTCTATATTACAAAATTATTTTCTAGAAAAAAATTCTAGAATGATTTTCTAAATAATGCCCCCACCTGGATCACTTTTTTGTGTGTGAATAAAATGTACCATTCAGGGCGCACAAGGAGGGGACACCTTGGGGGGATCGGGGGGGTGTATAAAGTCCATGACTGTCACAGAAGATTGGAGGCATCCAAACCGGTCTGAGGTTACGTTTAAGCAACAATAGCACTTTGATTAAGGTTGCGGTTATGACCCACTATGCTGACGAATGGCCGATGCTGTGCCCTCTTGGGATGTATATCGTTAGGATTTTATCGTTACCTATATCGATACTCGTTATCGGTACCGATACTTATTGATACTACAACATGTAATTCTGTGTGAAAATAAAAAGACTTTACAAGATGTTAAAAGATTCAACCTTCTTTTAGGCTTTTAAGGTAATAATAAAGCTTCAACAGAACTGAAGCTATGCAATTACAAATACTCCACAACAGATAACCAGGACTTTTATATATGACGGATGCCAGAGCACAACGCAGCAGTTCAGCTGAATTTAGCAGACAGGAATTCAGAATTCAAGTACCGAAATAACAATATAACATCTGCTTACTTTTCAAAATAAAACACTCCGTGTTGACACTAGCACACAAATCTCAAAAAAGAGACAAACACAAGCTCTTCTACTAATCCTTCGGTCGGGAACACTTCCTGTTGTTGTTTTTATAACACATACCTATAACTGTGGTCACGAGTGATAATGTGATTATTGCGGAAACTCTTCGGCCTCGCGACGCCAGATGTCTACCGTACTGCGCCTGGCTGACTCAAAGTGCAACCGGTGGGGGTTACCGGACGGCGGATGGCGGGCAGGGGAGCAAAACCGAATCGGAGTCATAACGCAACAGACATTATCCAGTGGAAAGGGTAAGCAACATCATGAAACACTTGGAGCGCGCATAGTATGAAGCTAAAGGAGTGCGGTGTGTTTGATTTTTATAACAAAGCAAGTATAATTAGCAGCCAAGCTTGCAGCCGGCCAGCAGCCCGGCCAGTGGCCGGCTAACAATAAAAAGACTGCAGCGCAGAAGCAGTGGCACCCGGTTTCTTTTCTGCGACGTCAAGTCACGGAGTTTGTTGTAAGTTTGTAGTCATTACAGTTGGGTAGACGTTAAAAAACCATCCATGTCAAAAACGATAAAAAAATCATCAAAAAAACAGTAAAAAAAAATAAAAAAATACTGATAACAATACCGTTTGTCCAGAATCTTAACGGTACCCTGGTACCGACCCAATTAGGAGCTGGTACCAAAAAGTACCGGTCCTTGGTATACATCCCTAGGCCTCAGTGAGTGTCTGTGGCCCTGGGTGTTCCAGTGTGTCCTGCACTGTCTGCACAACTTGGCCCTTGTTAGCCACCTTTCAGGCTGCCTGAGCATGTTAAATTGGCAGCAGAGCCCATCAGTGAGAGAAATCACTCTGATTGGCTGTTGAGGAGGAGAGTGGGGGGGGAAGCCCCTTAAGCCTGTCGCTGTAGTTTCCATGATTTCAGCCCACAAAAATGACCAAGTGCTGACACCAGTGCCATTTGCAACATTTTATCCGACATATTTTCAAATAGAAAGGGCTGCATTAGCGGGATAGATATGAAAATGACGCTGCTCGAGCAACACTTTGTATGATAGCAGTTCTGAGTCTTCCTGTGTCCGTTTTTGTATGACAAATGCTGGTAGTATGGAGAGTTACTCTCTGTCATGCAGGCGCAGAACTTACAAGCTAGGTGGCCATCAGCTGCAGTCTTTGGGGTTTGTTTTAGTGCACCTTTTTGGCCGAACCACAGGGGAGACAAGGGCGAAGCAAAAGTCGGCCTCATCGCTAATCTTCTTTTATGACTGTTAGGTGTATCTGTGCCCTCAACACGTATGAGGCATATTAAAAAATCTCTTATGTGTATGTTTTGGAAAGGAAAGGGCACAGCTACCTCATTAAAATCCTTAAAATGGCTCCTTAAAAAAAGGAGACTACATAAATGTGTAAATAATTTTTCACTTATAACAGTTTAATAGCTGGAGACAAGGTGTACTACTTCACTGTAGGTCCATTCTCAGTGTTGCACTGGAGGCTTCAAAGTGCCACATCACTTTTTTGTGTGGGGAATAATTTACCAGGACTGGCTTCCAGACTATTTGTGATGGCGCAAATCATGTTCCTAGGGCCGCTCTATAATTCAGATTCTTAGAGCTCACGAAAATGTACACTTTCATTAAGGAATGTGAAACTGTAATGTAATGTAACGCTCTAACATCATTCTTAGCATGCTTTCATTAGTTTTCAAACATTCTACGGCATGACCAAGATGAAAAATACATTCATGACTGCAGTAGGACTTGAATAATAATAATAATAATGATAATAATCATAATCATCATAATAATAACCCTCATTCATTGACTTAATAGATTCCAGGTCATTTGACCAATTTGAACCCAATTAGGTACCAATAAACTACAAATGGCCTGAAACGTGGTCCTAAATACTTCCTGGAACATTTTTTTAAATTCAACATTTGACACTTCAAATTTCACCTCTGATACATTCCATTCACTTTGCATAGGGACACGTCTTGTTCAGTAGCTTCTAGGTCACTTGACCCATTGACTTAAAATCAATACCACAATGTCTTTGGTTGTTAGTTGAATGAGACACAGCTGTTTTTATTGGATTTTGGTGGAATTTCTTTTTTTCATGAATATCTTGGGTCTAACCCTCAGTCATTGACTGAAGTCACTTTACTGCCTCTAAGCCTAGGCCCAACTATGTGTGTCCAAAAAAAAGTGTCACTACAAATAGGTACCAATGGACTCATAATGGCCTGAAAAGGGGTCCTAAACCCTTCCTGGAGGACCATTTTTGTCTCTGACACTCAAATATCACCTCTGATCCATTCACTTTACATAGGGACACAAAATCTACTTGAATCATGTCTACTGTTAAAAACACTAAGCGTGTCATTCAAAAGAAAACCTTGCTGCAGATTCTAAATCTAACTCTAACCCATCCGTACAAACTTTTTGGCTCTTTTCTTCTTCTTACTTCTTGCATCTTCTTTGGTCTCTTCTTTGCTCTATAATTTGTTGATTTAACTTTCAGCATTTCTTTTTCCCTCTTATTCTTTGTGCCGTCCTACGCTGTTCCGGAGAGACAAGGTCACGTAGCTGAGTGTTATGTGACAGAGTCTGTAGGAGAAGCACAGAAACAGCCCATTGATGTTGATGTTCACAAGGAGCGGACATTATTAAAGCATGGATTATCACTTTCACCTTGTGACTGTGCCTTGGGGACAATTTCCCCACTGCCCTCTGTGGTTATTGGTCACCCTAGATTGTATCATTTCATTCATCTAAGTGGAAGTCAATCTGAAGCGCTTACTTCAGGCCCCTTTAGCTGCGGAGGAATTGGGAGTTATGTGAGCACAGAAATCCCTCTGTAACACATAAATCAAGCCTGCAACACTCTCGCAGGACACCTTGCTTTTTCTTAATTATTCCCATTAGCGGCTGAAGCGTCTAAAGCATGTATCATTGTCTCTGGAATCGACTCAGCAGATTGACCAGGGCGTGAGGAGCGACTTCTAATAGCAGGTGGAGGGTGTTATCAGCCTGGATGCAGAGGAGAAAAACAAATGGGATAATATCCATCCATGTCTACTTTTGCTAACAAGGACCTGAGCATTAAGAGTTCTCTGTAATTTTTGAAACTCAGAGTGGTTTATTATGAATCAACCATTAAACTGATATAAATTAACTTGTTGACAACTTCAAGAGTCTTCTACTCGTTAATAGGGAGCGTTGGCCAACAGAGACAAAACTGATGCATTGGATACGACCCCAGACACAGTATTTGTTTTATGAAGAGGACAATATGTTCATGACATCTCTTTCTCCCTCCACGGGCCAATGATCTTTCTCATGTGGAGCGTGGCAATCAATAGGAATATGGAAGCTTCGGTTTTCAGTGGTGCAAAACTGACTGCAAGATTTATTTGGTTAATTAGCTGGAAGGAAAAGGAAAAAAAAGAAAAAAAGATGGAATCGCCCTGTCCTCACCCTCCGTCTCCCCTCCACATTTTCTTTCTATTACATCAAACACTTAATAACTGCCTGCAAGCTTTCTGCGTGGAGAATAAACATTGGTTAATCACGATGATAGTAGACAAGAAACATGGCCAGAATCCATCTCTTTAAAAACAAGGGGGAAAAAGCTATTTTGGTTGTTTATTTAATGGAATGATCACAATCAAGTGATAATGGCCATAGTAACATCATTGTTCTGATAGCAGCATTGGCCAGTGAATAGAGATGAGTGTGACAGTTATTGTGGTGTGACACAGAGGCCAATTAGATGAGTGCAATGATGGTTATCTGTGTCAGAAAGGCCACTTGAAGGTCCAATTCGTTTGACAAAAAAATGGTCTAACCACAATAGCACTTTAGTGCACAGGTGTTTTTTATTTTAGCCATGCCAAACAACGCCACTCAAAAGTGAAAGTGGATCAAGTAATTCTTGTTTCAGTGTTTTTGTTTGTTTTTTTTAAATAATGGTTGACACTTTTTTTTCTGCAATTAACGTACAACATCTTGTCACTTGAGCTGAAGCTATAGGATCATTCCTCTTAAATTTGGAATAAATAAAATGTTTCTTTCAAGTGCTGCAAGATAACATATTTTTCTATGCGAACCAGGGCGTTTGCTTTGCCAACAAAAGCCGAAAAATAAGCTCTGTGGCAAACGCAAGTTTATGATGCTTGAAAGTTTTGTTCCATATTTTTTTTTGTGTGTGTGTGATTTTTGAAACGTAAGTGCATCAACCAGGAGTAAAAAGCTAACAAGCTATAAACACTGACATGAAACATTAAGTTTCTTACAATGCTTGTGTGAGTTGATGAGTGCAAAAATGTAACTTGATGAAATGCAAGTGCTGAACTGATTCACACGGGAGCATTTCTCAATAAAATAAATAAACCATTGGTTCTCCAATGAACTAAATCCAGCTACCAATCTGCCAACCAGTTTACTTATCGTTTGCCAAAACTGAGTGCCCTAAAAAGTTCCCCAATGAAGTTTTTGACCACTGACCGCTTTGACACAAGCAGGTTTACACTATTGCTTCCACAGGTGGCAATAGGCGAGTTCAAGATCAAGCAGTGCTGCGCAGCGCTGCCTAAATCGTGATGCATGCTGGTCAATATATGTCCACAATGAGCTGGATGGGAGTGGTTTCTGCTCCGCATCCGATGTCACATGACCTTAAGTTATCGCGGGAGCAAGGTGGCTGCAGAGCAGTAGCACAGTTGTTCTCCAGGTCTAGACCCTAGACCCACCTTCATGACGTCAGGACTTTGCCCTGATTGGCTCTCATCTACGCTGACGTATATGATGTGTCTTTCGATGAATTTCCATATCCATAAGCGCCTCTTTTCTACTCAAATATCAAATGCTTGGAGGTCAGGCAACAGAAAAGCCGGCAAACAGGAGAATCCCAAAAAACTGTACAGCAATACAAAAACAGAGGACAAACCATAAAGCCATGGGGAACAAATCCAGAACACAGGGAGTGCACGAGGGCCGGGTAACAGACACGGAAACGCAGAATTATGACAGACGAGCCAATGAAGAGTGAAGTGAAAACACAGGCTCTGTGTGATAGACTAATGAGACATAGGTGAACAGAAAAAAATTATTGGGAAAACGGACTAAGAGAAGAGATGTAAAACGAAATGTGACACGTCAGGGTACCCTTTCAGCATTAAACAGGAAACCACAAAACTGAAGAATACTTGAAGCTTGTTTAATCCACCTCAGCTACACTCAAATATCCCTCGACTGGAGCTCACAGCAGCAAGTACAACCAGCCTGCCTGCAGTGGCACACATCTCTACGTCAGGCCTCTCTTGTGGAGTGTTTGCATCTCTTATAGCACCAAGGTGACTCCTGCTGTGCGCTGCTATGCTGAATGCAACCCTGCGATAAGATAAGAGAGGGGCATAGAGTTACTGCCCCAGAGATGCAAGCTAAAGAGGAACAAGCTTAGTAAGCACAGCGCTCAGTCCTATCTAATGTCTGTGTGCACGAGAATTTACTGTGGTGTCAGTCTATTCATAGGTTTGAGTCTTTTTCCTCCGGTCTATCTGTGAATCTTAATGAAAATAGCTGGATAATGGAATGTCAGTCAGAAATGTAGGTGTGGTCAGAGAACTTATAATTCAACATTTTTAGCTGCAGCATGAGGGTGTTTTTAAATAACCAATTTTGTCACCATCCCCTTTGACAGCATACTTTGTTTAAAAAAATGTAATCTGAAAAACAGCTTGTACCAAGAAATGTTAACCGATGAAAACACTTTTTCATTTTGAACAGACTGCTGGGGATTCTGGGCTGTGATAACTCATTACACTATGAACTGAGGCTTAAGCAACAGCCTACAACGTGCTTAGGAAAACTATTTTTGTTTATTACATAATGGATGAGATCAGCATATACAGTGAAATTGCGATGTAATGCATTGGACGGACTGATTAGCTTGCTAGAATTGCCTAATGTTTGCAAACACATTATGATTTTGTCGTCTAATTAGCTCGATTTTACGGCAACATACGTAATTAAATTTACGATTGTCTACACAGAAGGTTAAGGTGTAGCTTGCTTTAGTAGTTTCTATACACACCTCCATTTTTGGTCTGCCTTTTTTGTCCAGAAATCGTTTGTGTACATTCACATCTGAATCTGCTGCGTATGAAATACCTGACCAGTTTTCCAGCTTACCATACAGCATGAAGGACTGCCACAGCTGGACGACAATGACAGACTTTTAAAGCAGCCTGTTAAAGATCAACCTCTACTTGTGGCAATAATTTGGTAAGTGCTTCACCAACACACCAATGGGATAAGCAAAGAACATTAGATGATGCTGGCATAATGTTACCATGACAGCAGCACTGCAGAAATAACTTGTGACATGACCAGGGCCCCCGTTTATTTAATTCCACTTATTATGAAGGTTTTTCTGCTTGTTTGCATATATGAAGTGACAGAAAAAATTACAAGGAAACAAAATGCTTTAAATCCAGAGAGAAACTTTATCAGTGAGAATAATCTGAGGTTGAAGGTTGAGAGTTTCTTTCAATGACATCTTTAAAGAAAACTTGAATACACTTGTACTTTGCACAATGCACTTTATTGAGTCCTCAGCAATACACCCACCAAGTGTGAAGTCTATTAGATGATTTTGCAAGATATGTGAAGGACATACAGACAGACCGATTGTCTTGTTAGATAATTAAAGTGTCAGGTGAAGTGCCCACGAACGAGGACAAAAAGTTGTTCTGTTGTGTAATCAACTATATTCGTGTCCAAGTAAACAAACTTTTGTTACAAGTAGTACAACTCAGTAAATCAATTAACTTCTTTCACACATTTGTGACAAAGACTAGTGTGTTGTTTGTTATAAGGCTTGGTGTGATACCGATGATGCAACACTTGAAGACGGAGGAACCGTTTGAAAGAAGGCTTGTTGCTCTCTTACTGATTTGCCGTATGACAGGAAAACTACCACCACACACTTGAGAAATGGCGAGAACTCTGAACATTAATTCATCTTCTCTCAACTTCCTCCCACTCCCTCTAAATTCACAACAGGAAGTTGAAAGGTCAAAAGCAAGAGTTGACTGTATATCATTAACATGCTTTTGTACAGTAATGTGCTCAGGCTCAGAGAAAAGAGTAAGGGCTCACGGTGGTTTCATCTATGGATTCCTGCATACCCTTGAAATCAAAGCTGAAGGAACGCTATTCACTCACATCGCTCTCATTATACTGAAGGGCAGCATTCATCACAAGGGTCTGATCTCTTGGCTGCTGTGTCTGGAAGTAATTTTCAGCCACACAGCAGGAGGCGATTGTACAATGGCTGCACAGAACATGTTAGCCTCTGCCAGACAGCAAGTGTATTGCTCAAAATTGCCAGCAGTATAGCTACAACTGTGTCAGAGGGTACAGTGCAGTCAATAAGCTATCTACCTCTCGGACTGGACCAGAACATCCCTTTAGGATGAAACGCTTTGTTCTCGTCGTGAGCATTGTGTTTGCAGTGGAAAGAAAAATCGCTCAATCTGTACTAGTTGGAGTGGAGGGTTGGATCGGTCTGTGTGAGGGTGGATTTTTATCAGAATAACAGACTTCACTGACAGTGTTTTATTAGTGAAATTAATCAAATGAAAAGCAGGTGCTTAAGTGTGATTTGATTGTGTTTGAAGGGTTTGTTCAACTACCATATAACCCTGAGGCTTATGTGGCCAGTGTATAAGCCCTCTTTTCAACATCTTCTGTAATAAACAACTGACAGAAATGGCTAAAAGAAAAATAAATTTCATTCAGTCAGTCATTTTACAGCAGTTTTTATGTCTAGGTTTTTTCTCACCACTCGCTGGGATAAATGTCGGCGGTGTACAATTCTGCAAACCACGGATGTGTTGCAACTTAACATTTTGTATGTTCAGTTATCATTTGTATGTTATGACAATGCTATGCTTATGGTCTGGTTAGGTTTAGGCTCTGAAAATAATGCACTAGAATGTTGATATGGTGGGAAACATACATACGTAGGGCGGGGCAAAATGGCCAAAAGTGTTATCACAAAACGTTTTGTTTTTTTTCCTTCGATGTCAATAATTATCACGATATATTATTTAACAGTAATAATAATGTTGAATTTACAGTTTTGAGAGTATTCTTAAGAGTATTTAAGAGTACAAAACACAAAACAAAGCAGAAGGTTAATTATGGTTTATAAAATACATGTATTTATTGTCAGATGGTAGATGACAAACATTCAACAGAACCAACCAACCAAATGGCTTTATGTTAAACATTGAATAAATAAAATGATAAATATGTATAACGAATTGCTTGTTTCAAACATGTCTCAAACATTTTAGAGGTAGTGTACTGAACATTGATCAAAGAAAATAATAAAAAGTTAAATGATGAGGATAATTATGCTACTGCATCCTGTGAATATTGCACATTGTTGAGCTTGCAGGTAGTTGTTGAGTTCAGCTTTATTAGCCTCCTGTTCTGTAAGACCTGATGTGGTTCTGGTGTGAAACCAGACCACAAACACTATATTGCCAAAAGTATTCGCTTACTTGCCTTGACTCGCATATGAACTTAAGCTCATCCCATTATTAATCCATAGGGTTTATTATGACGTTGGTCCACCCTTTGCAGCTATAACAGCTTCAGCTCTTCTGGGAAGGCTTTCCACAAGGTTTAGGAGTGTGTTTATGGGAATTTTTGACCATTCTTTCAGAAGCGCGTTTGTGAGGTCACACATTGATGTTGGACGGGAAGGCCTGGCTCTCAGTCTCCGCTCTAATTCATCCCAAAGGTGTTCTATCGGGTTGAGGTCAGAACTCTGTGCAGGCCAGTCAAGTTCATCCACACCAAACTCTCTCATCCATGACTTTATGGACCTTCTTTGTGCACTGGTGCACAATCATGTTGGAACAGGAAGGGGCCATCCCCAAACTGTTCTCACAAAGTTGGGAGCATGGGATTGTCCAACGTCTCTTGGTATGCTGAAGCATTCAGAGTTCCTTTCACTGGAACTAAGGGGCCAAGCCCTTCTCCTGAAAAACAACCTCACCCCATAATCCCCCCTCCATCAAACTTTACACTTGGCACAATGCAGCCAAAGGACCACCAAACCCAGACTCGTCCACCACATGCATAAACATTTGTTTTTCTGCTATGCGACTGGCTGTTGGTGTAGTGTTTTCTAAGTAGAAGACAACGGACAAAAAAAATAAAAAATAATAATAAACTTTATCGGAAAAAAATGTCATAAATTGACATAAATTGCTATTGCTAGTTATCGTGGAAAATGTTATGATGAAAATTACCGAGATCGTTTTATCGCCCAGCCCTATACATACGTAACATATCATACATTTGCAGAAATGGACAGTAACAGCATTTTATTATGGCAACCAGGCTCATGTCATCCTAGAAGTTAAATCACCTAACTGTGATGCTCATAAACAAGGTGCTCCTTTTGTGGGAAGAAGGAAGGAAAAAAAAAATGCAATGTAACTCCAAAATAATGACTGTCGTCATCTGCATCTGTCCATCTGAGGTGTTCCTGACATCTCAGATGCCATTTTAAGATACATTGGGAACTTGAGACATCTCCCCACTGCATTCTGGTATTTTCAACATTACAATGACGAAGTAAGTCGTTCTTGCAGGTATAAGCAAGGTGACATATCTGTTAATGTTAGCTCCGGAGGGGATCTGCATCAGTCAAGAGGGATGACATGTTTACTTTTCCCTTCGTCATTCTGGCAGAGGATTGAGAGCAAAGAGAGCAGGCAGGGTAACTGTGCTGAAAGCTTTATTTTAAGTTCAACTTAAAGTGTGACATCATTTCATATGCGAAGCATCCACCATTTCAGACTTGAGTATTCAGTTGGATGGCAATCTTACAATTCAGCATGTCTCAACACACATTTTTTGGGGTAGGTGGCTTCGGGCACAGGGCACAGTGCCCATGATTTGTTGTGTCTTTGCCTTAATGCCGTAAAATACAAAGTTAGTATCTGTCGACAAACACACAAGATATGCACATGCATTGTAGGTTCAATTCTAGTATCAGAATCATGGTTAGGTGGGTCTGATTATATAAACAAGTAACATTCACCCAACATGATGAAAGATTATACAGCTTGTGTTCCAGAAAAAATACTTGAAAGTTTGATGATGACAAGCCTATTGAGTTGTTAGTTGATTTTATTTAGTAGGTGCACCGTGTCAAAAACAGTTACCTGTGTTTATCTTCTCCCAGTGAGCAATCAAACACCATGAAAGCAAACTTTCCAACCTCTTGACATCGAGATTCTGTTTATGCAGCGGTGTGAATAATTTCTACAGTCATCAACCTTCTATTTGCACAAACAAATCAGACCGACGTAGATTCACAGCTGCAAAGCCTTTGCAAAATCAACAAGTCGAATATTGGAATATTAGTTTTATTGCTCCTCATAGCAGACTCCGTTTGGTGTGCACAGGTGCTGCAAAACGATGCTGTTGTGCACCAATAAAAAATGAATTAGTTGTTTCACTTGCTTTATCTATTAGATATATGTCATGTGCACATTCAGAAGAGGTATATGCATTTACAAGACGCCCATGAGTCAGCAGCTGGCAGGCACATTTTCGTGCTATGAAGCATTACTTCGTACTCTGTCTTCACATACATGCAGAATGCTACCATCACAGAATCACACAACCACCTGGCTCAAATTAATCTTTTTTGTCTCAATCAAATGAGACATGCGTATCAAATCAGAGATCAAAAGTCTATCCCCAGCTTATTTCACATGAAAGGCTTGCGTCGATGCATTACATACTGCTTCAATCCACCATGCTTTTAGTGATTCTTCTCAGTTTCTCTAGTTAATTATTGATCTGAGCAGTGTTTAGAGCAGTGAATAATTAACATGCCTGTGTTGTGGCTGTCAGGATGGGAGTGATCACAGCAACATGTCAAAACAATATTGAGGGAAGTCTTAAATTATGCAGTATTGCAATCACACTCATTTAGGTGTCCTCTGTCCAATTTCTGCTGCATCAGAAAAGAGCTGCAAGCAAATGCATCACACAGCACAGGGTGTGCAAACACATAAATGTAACATCACACAACACACCGTAACAAAAATTAACATCACATGAAGAACATTATGTAAATGTCATAATGTTACATTACAAGACATAACATAACATAACATAACATAACATAACATAACATAACACAACATATATACAATGAATAACATAATATAACATTAATTACTATAATGTAAGATAACATAACACAGAGTAACACAAAATAACATACATGAATAACATTATGTAAAATGTCATAATGTTACATTACAAGACATAACATGACATGATATGAAATAACATACCAATAAGTAACATAATGTAACATGACACAACATACACTAACAATGAATAACATAACACAAATTAACATAATTTAACACAAGACAAGATACAGTAATATTAAGTTTCATAATGTATAACAAAACATTACATAACACACAGTAACACAAAATAACATTACATGAAAGAACACAATGTAGCATAACTTAATGCAACATTACGTAATATATATACCATACCAATAATATGTGCCATGATATCTTTTAAAAGAGTGTAATGAAAGTAAAATAATTCATTGATTCTGCCTCAGTCCAAATTTTAATAAATACACAACTCGCTGTTGCCTAATCAGACCCAACTACAGTAACTGTTGGGTTTCAAGAATTCCGTCAGGAAAGCCAAACATTGTTTATGATTTTCCAATTTTCTTATTTTATTTTCTTCTTTTCTGGTCAAAGGACCTAGATTTTCAATTGTGTTTCATTGTTCTCAACATTATTTCTCTTACTGCTACCTTATAGGACAAAGCCCAATCTGTGCTACATGTCTGCTCTCTCTGTGCCAGCTTTAACATGCAACTCTGCTAGAAACAGAAAAGAATATCAAATATAAAATATATTTTTATTTCATCACATCACAGTTTTGACCAAAAGCTCATCCACCTATCAGAGTTTATCCTGGACAAACACAGCTAATACTTTGTTAAACTCAGTGAAGATAATAATGATCCAATCTTTGCCCTAGACATTAAATAGCTTTTATACATGAACAGCTAAACTACTGGAGTCTAGCCTGGATGAATTAAGTTTACTTAGGCTGTTTTCTTGCGGCCTCAATAGTTGCAAGAAGTCTGTTCCTTTTCCTATTACTATGCATATCTCCATTAACATAGATATGAATATTTATGACAAAACAGCTCGAGTGGGATGATTGTCAGACACTTTGTGAGTACATGTCATTGCCACGCACTAACCTTACTGAAATCTCTTAATTTGACACATCTACTCATTCCACATAAAGTGTTTGCTTCAAGTCATGTTTTAAAATAATTTGCAGTGCGCACCGACTTTAAGAAAGCTCAGGGCATTGCTAACTGATCTGTGTCACAAGAGAATAATATTCCACATCCTGCCATGTATTTAACGTGCTTTACTATGGCACTAAAAGTCCTCACTAGAGTTTAGTTATAATACTGTAACATGCTGAGGGAGACTAGAGTTATTTTTTTTTCATGTGCAGTCTATTTGGCGCTGATTTAAAGAAGTTTAAATATGCACCAATTGGTTCTGTTTCTAAATTAGGAAATCTATGTCTGGCCAAACTTCTTTAAGAAAAATTAATTGTTGAACTTACCACCATAGAGTACCATCAAGTATTCTTATTATCTATATATCAGTGAAGATACAACATCTGACACTGTTCTCAACCACTATCTATTCGATGTAAATTTCAAGTTTGCTACAACATTTAAACATGTAATGTACACCTAATTGTCATATTTCTGTTTTATAATCAAACACTGAACAGTGATTAGCAATAATAACATCAGTGGCTCTGTGCCCGCTGACATGCAGGAAGATTGAGGAAGATTTGTCCCCAAATGGACATCAGACGGATCTGAGAGCCATCAGAGAGAATTCATCCCATGGTTTGGTCTCACTATTGACTGTTAAAATGTGTTATGATACTGCAAGAGTTTGTTGGCAAAAACTGATGAATTCTATTCTTAAAATGAACAACCCAGCATTAGCTTGACCGACATTCCGTTGAGTGAAAAAAAAGCATGATTTTGGAACGTTATTAAATATCCAATTGAAACAAACAACACCAGGATGATTGATAGGCTACTCCCTGGAGTGCAGATAAAAGAAACATGATTTAGAAAAATAAACCAATATGGAGAAATCTGCTTTTGCCAATGAACCTTTGTTCCAAAAATTACTTCTATAATGTTCCACATTGTAATTACAAGGAATACCGTGCTTACCTTCCTCAGCATAGTAATTTCCCACAACACATTATAAGTCCTTCATTTCAAAGTGTTGGTTATTTGATTTTTGCTGTTACCTTCCATTATGTTTCTGATTTAACATAAAACTTGTTAAGTCTCTCTTGCGGAGGAATGATTGAGTTTGAGAGCCTAAAAACAGGAGGCTGACCTAAACCTTGCCGGCCTTGGTTTATGCAGCATGAGTAATCTGTGTTGCCTACACCAAATCAAGTGAACAAAGCCACAGTTGGTGCAAGTGGCGTGTTAGAGGGCACCGCTTGGCATTTTCCTTTTTCCCACTACTTCCTTTCCTTGTGGTGTGTGCGCTGTCTTCTGCAGGCCTTCTGAGTAGGTTGTACACAAAGTCTTATGTCAGATCTGATTTCTTTTTTTTAGATAGCAGCCCAACAATCCCACACAGCACCAAGAATACAAAATTCTTTAGGGCTCTCATGAACCAGCACTACCGGTGCCCCTCTTAAGAAAGTATAGCCTAAATTACATTAATCTTACTTGATTTTGCATGATGAACTAGTTGTCCTCTTTAACTGCACCAGAAACATATCCTTTAATTTGTTTAAAGGGATATTTGACAATTTCCAGCACTTCCTTAGTTACTGCGTTACAGCTGTATTTTTCTTTGGCATGGCAGCTAGCAGTAATAATGTTGGCCAATTTACAGGTTCAAATTTTCCCTCCATTGCGAAACCCCTCTATTCTGAAACACCCCCACTCCGAAACACCGCTGTTCCAAAATTAAACACCGCTATCCGTGGTGCTGAAATCCACACATTAACATTTGCCCCTTGACTTGGCTGAAAACACGGTCTATGGCTGACTCAATAAGCCTACATGAAATCAGAAGATAAGACTGAAGCTAAAGCTGTATGTCCGAGACAGAAGTTTGCTTCCACATCAGTACAACTGGATTGGATTTACTTTAAACGTGACAAGTAAAACGTTTTTTTCAGGATGAGTACTACCAGATGTGCTTGGCAAACTCAGTGCTGTCTCAAACAAATGATGCCTACTACGGTCTTTCTCAACCCTAACAAAGTGCAGAACAGAGCTGCTAGCATTAGCCGACACTGAAAGCATTCAGGACCTACTGTCTTCCCCACAGTTGGCATGCTACACAGCGTTTTTTTTTATGATAAATCCTATAACCTACAACAAACCAAATTAGTTAACTAATTCGAATTTGCTTGGAAGAACCACTCACTTTATGTAAGCTTAGCTTGTTAGCTGGACAAGCTAAAATGTATAGCTAATTTGTAGCTGACACTTCTGCTGGTGTGCATGTAATCGTCTTGTGATGGACTATGGCAGCTCCATGGGGGGTTACTGAACACTAAGCTGCCAAAATGATACTGTTAATAGTTGGAGTGTATTCCAAGTATTGCATTATTATTTGATTACCCGACTTTGCTATCGCATTCCTGGAATGTGTCTTACAGCTGAATGCCAGCTGTTTTCTTGTATTTGAATGCCAGCTATTTCTCAGGAGAAGCTAATCCAGGAAAAAATAAAGTGCTAAAAGAGTCGAGGAACTGTATGTCAATATGTATACTTCATTCCCCATGGATATATATAGGAGGAATAAACACAAGGTTGCCAGTGTTTTCTAGCGCCAGCCCTGCTTGTTGTTGGCGGCACAGATGTCTGAGTGAAGGGAGGGAGAGTCAGGCAAAGACACCATCAGCCCAACCACCTAACGCGACACACTGACATATGGACTGCCTGTCAATTGCAATTATTAATTTGATATTTCCCAGCCCCGGGAGCGTGGCACAACATGCTGCCCAGAGTCAGTATAATCAAATTACCGGTGCATAAGTAATGGCTGGCCATACACCACTGCTTCCCCTGACTCAACTTTTTAATTCTGCCATGCTGGCTCTGTTGGTAAAAAATGGGATGTATTTGAATTGATAACTGCAGACAGAGCTCAGTGGGATGGATACACACACTGTTTTGGGTGCAGTAACCATTGCTTTAGGGATAGATTTTGCAGTTGAATACAAGTTTAGGGTAAGAATGAGAATCCTAAATGGATCCACTTAATTCTCTGGCATGCTTCTATCCAGGAAAAATTACACACCTACAGCATTTTACTTTTTATTACTTTTTATATTGTTGTTGTCTCTCTTCATACTTTTCTACAACACCACGCAGAATCAAACGTTCAATAGGAACAGGAATGGTCATAGTAGCAGCATTTTTACAAACAATCTTAAAGGATTCTTTACAAACTATAAAATATCAAAAACGGAAATTAACCAAAGCATGATAGGAAATGATAGAGCAGAATAACAGAGGCAAAGATTGAAAATATACAATAGAAGTGAATAGATTGCATTTCATGTAGTGCTTTTCTAGTCTCAAATCACTCTACAACACATGCCACATTCACCTATTCACACACAGATGGCAGAGGCTGTTTTTACCGCAAGAGCCAGTTGTCTGCTATTTCAAAGCCAAACTGGGAAACATAACTCCTAATATCATTGGAAGAGGGGCATGCTGATGCATGCGATTACCAAGAAAGGTGAGGTTATTCAATCATTAGACAAGTTTTCTGGTGGGATGAGCTGAAGATGTCACTTCACACTGGATGGAGCCGTTGCAGAAGTTGGTGTCCTGAAACCGAGAAAAAAGTGTTTCAGAGCTTATTTTGGGGCAAAGTCACCAACTTTGAAGGTGAGGTTCTGGCTCTCTCCTCATTTATTTGGGTAAGGGGCCTAGTCTTGTTAGCCGTAAATACTCTAACTGCCTGGCGAAGTTGCCAAGATGGCTGCTGACTGGCAAAACTTGCTTAAAAGGACTTTGCTGCCATGCAAGGCCCCCATCAGGAGTAATAAAGCGTCCAAAGACATTTCTATGCTTTCTATGTTGCTCTTTGCCATTCACAAATACAATCTCACATGGGAGGAATTTGGGGTTCAGTATTTTGCCCAAGGACATTTTGACATGCAACCGGAGCAAACCACCAACTTCCAGACCAGTGGACAGGCCACTCTACCTCCTGAGCCCCAGTCGCTACAAGTATAAGATGGTCAGCTGAGCTTCATGTCCTTCAGCCCAATATCCCCGGGAATTACTTCAATATTGGATGAATCTGCAGTGTCAACGCAGGAAGCAATGTGACCTATAGGAGCACGAAAGGTGAGCTGTTATTCAATTGGTATCCCAACTGAAAAATGATCTTCTCAAACTTCTTTTAGTAATTACAGACAAACTCTTTTCCCAGGTGTTCACTGCACTTATGGAATCGGGACAATGATCATTCTGGAAATGAGTCAATGCAGGTATTTCAGGAATCATTTCACACAACATCACCTACTGTAAGCTCTCACATATTAGCCTTGTTGTGCAAGATTAATCCCAATCAATATTCATTAATGATAATCAATGCAGTGCAATCTCTTTCAACCTCAGAGGAGTGGACCAAACTAATGAAATTAATGAAGTGCAGAGTTTGAGACTCGGGCCATCAGCCTCTGGGTTGTTGCAACATCTGCTTACAGTACAGTACTAACAGTACAGTACACAGCTGTGCTTTGGGGTGGCCAGTTTGTCGTGATTTATGGTTCTGTTTCCCCTCTGAGGGTACACTCTCCTGACGGGAGAACAAATATTTATTGTATTAAGCCATACACTTTTTTGATGGAATTTAAATAAGCCTCTACAAGAAAGAACAGCAGTCAGACTTGAGAGATTAGCATCAAACAGGCCATGCAGCTTCTATGTGAGCCGCTGACACGCATTTGACTGCGAAGGACATTACATGTAGACCATCCTCAAGGGAAAACTCCCCCTTAAAAGTCTCGCCTGCCTCAAATTTCATTTTCCTGCACTACAGTTTATCAATAATTTGCTCAAGCATGCCTTGCTCTGCAAATGGAGTGATGATTACTTGTGCAGACTTCTAATTGCCTTGTAAATGAAAGCAGAATTACCAATACATCAAGCTGGATCCAATGAACTGTTTGTTTGCTCACAATCACTGAGTCTAGACACTTCAAATAATGAGAACTTTTAGAAGAGTCTAACTGCATTGTGACGGAGGCAGTGATTGGATCATGACACTCCAATATCAGTTCTTGTCTTGTCAGTTTTCTTTTATTTGAAAAGATCAGTGTCAGCTCGAGGTATTTTCATTGATGGCCCAATGTCCATGAAACCGGTGACATTATTTCTCACATATTGCTCGCCTGCAAGTGTGAATAGCACCCTGACAAGGTGCTAGGCCCTCTTCACAGCTTGCTCTGGTTCATCGCACATGACAGTAGCAGCTGTTGTCATGTGTGGTACATTTCATACATCTACAGTATTCCTGTGAGTGAATTCTTCTCTTGTACAGTATTTAGATAGATAGATAGATAGATAGATAGATAGATAGATAGATAGATAGATAGATCTAAACTTGTCTCCTGACCCCACCTGTTGTGTGTTCTTGACATGTGTTTAAGTGAGTAACATGGAATGTCAACAGTAACTTAAAATGGCATCCAAATGTCGCCAGTAGCTTCTTCAATTTTCACACGGTTTTTTTTCCAAACATATTTTTTTCCTCTTTGTTTCTCAAACACGCATTTCCTATGGCAAAAATAATTTCATCAGCATTGGAGGAGAAAGCGTGGGTTTAGGATTAAGTGCAGCGGACTCTGAGGCGACCACTGCCCATGGCATCTTTCAACAATCTGACAAGCTGGACAGCCACAGGAAGGAGAGGAGGACATTTGGGAAAAAAGCCATGCTCATCCAGCTTGGATATAAGGCATCTCCTGGCTAGCACCCGGTTGCATTTAAAAGAAATCAGAGAGTGTTGAGACCTGTTTCCACTACAACATCCCAGATCAAGTGGTTGCAGGAGTGTGTTCGGAGCTGACAGAACCGAGACAAGGAGAGGTGGATGTGGTGTTTTGAACATTGATGCTAGGGGGCGGGGGGGGACTGTGCCAGTCTCTCCATATCTTCACCTTTTGGCCAGGTGGTTGGTCCCACCCCTCGAACCAAGCCATTGGTCCCTTGCCATTCTCAGATGCCCAACTGGTGGTTGCCAGTACCTGTAACAAAATCAAGCAGGTCTCCAGGTGAAGGTTATCATGCAATCAAGTGAAGTAAGGGAAGTGCAGGCATCAAGCAGTGAAAGAAGAACCATGCAATTAAAACTTGTGCAAATAAAAACACGGCACACAACAATATAGAATACAGAAAACTGTCACTTCTGCCCTTTGACATCTACTTGATGTTAAACTTTTTAATGCAGCTGCAACCATGTTATCATCGCCTTCTTATTGCCCTGTTTCCGTTTTCCCAGACGCAAATTTAAAAAGGGTAAAAACCTATGATGATGTGACTATTATACTTCAAGGCATGACACTATTGACCATCACCTTTCTACAGGATGAGTAAATGGGAGCCAAGGTAAGTGCAAGACACAGCAGACACTCAGCAGAAACAGCATAACCAAGTAAGATTTGTGGTTTCATCCAAACAGCTATGCAGACAACACTGCCTCCAAGATTCCTGGCAAGTCCATATCCATGTGACAGTTTCCTGCATTTCAATGCCTCCCACTCAAAATAAACAATAAGGATAAATAAGATTGCAGGCTCCCTTAACATATTCTATATGGACTGGAATAGGTTTGTAGACAATCTAGAAGAAATTGCCTTGCTGCAGCTTCGGGGCTTTCTTTAATTTCACTTGATTTCTACTCGTTTTATCAGTTGGATTTCTGGTTCTGCTTGTAAAATATCTATATATAGCACTGTAAATAAGGGAAGTAAACTTCCACGTGTTTCTGTGCGCCTGTAGCACGTAGTCCTGCTTTGACTAATCTGTCTTAGTCAGAGCAAACCTGGATTTCTGGTCCTGCAAACACCTGGGAAAGGGGTTTCTTTTTAATGGAGGTGACATTTGTCGTCGGCTGATGTGATTGATTAAAGTGACGAACTCTAATCGAACAGCGTTCCTCACCCATATGGGCTTCAGTCTGGGTGTGGTTTCTTCCTCCTCTGCTTCTAAGACGTAAACTGCTGCGCCTGCACCATCTGCTGCGCCGTTTCACATCCTCTGCACAAATGTGAGAGTTGAATTATTGAAACGGGGACATGTTGTTCTCAAGTCACTCATACCTGATGATAGTGTGTAATGTCAGCTCGGGTGGATTTCAGTCAAACTCGAGAACTGATATGCTGGCTGAAGTGATTCGGTTTTTGCAGCTTTACAGTACTCAGTATGATAATAGGTTTTACTGAAGGATGCTGAAAAAACATAGCAAAGTCTATATTTTCCAGCCTATATGAAGTATTATTAGCAAATGTGATAGACTAGTGTTTCAGGTTTTCATCTGCAAACTGTTCTATAACCATGACCATTTCAGGAACAAATCAACATTTTACA
>CAEMYA010000161.1:4648418-4708110 GCA_903131615.1 Diplodus sargus
TACCAAACACAACATTTCACAAGACACAACAACATTTCACCAAACAAAATATTTCACCAACAGCATTTCTTAAAACGCACATGTAATTAAAGCTCTCCCTGCCCCTGCTGATTTCCTTGGATCACTTCCACTGTCTGAACGACGGGGCTGCTGTTTCACGTGGATGTTTGGGCCCAGGGGGACCGACAGGAACAGGAGAGTTGAGGACTCCATGCTGTGAGCGTCAAACACCTTTGGGAAATGTTGTCAGACAAGGGGGCAACAACAAGGGTCACAATTCCTGTGATTGTTTGTACCAACCACTTCCAACAGTAAGTGGTTGCAGTCCAGACGAGCCTCCTCGGCAAGTGTTATTGTATTATCTGCTGCCGGGAAAACAGAATTTTAGGGCGATGTTTTTCCTCTGGTCTTTTTTGAATTTCATGAACTAAAAGTCAGTATTCATTTTCATTTTGCTTTGATATGTTCCTTAGAACAATTACTGAGTCTGTTTTGGGGAACAAAACACATACGATTTCACTTCAAAGTGAGCCAAAACAAGAACTTGTTGATCTAACTCCAGGGGGGAAAATGGGCAGTATGGTACAATATATGTGACACTATAGGAGGTACAGTATATTTTGCGGCAGCATATACCACAACCCATGTCTTCAGTGTGCTTAATGTAAGATATGATAATTCTGGCTTTTGATGTGTCTGTAATGGCAGCTGCTGCGTAAGGAACACAACTTGCATTGTGTGTGCCGAGCTTCTACAGATAGAAAAAAGATAATGGTTAACTCTGCAGAGACTCAAATGAGAGCAGTGAAGTCAGATTTCAGCGGGAGATGGATCAAAAGAGGACTCCTCATTTTCGCTCAGTATGTAAAATGGATGTGAATGGACCGCACACGTATGTGTAGCGCTTTTCTACTGTAACGGACAAAACCCTTTACAATTTGCCTCCTCTTCATCCATTCACACACACACACACACACATATGACCGAGCCACAGCCACCCAATGCACTGCACGTACCTGCAGGTGGAGGCAGGTGATTGATTCATCAAGTCTGCAAAATCAATGGTAACCTGCTAGAGTTGCCGCTCATCACATCAAAGCAATAAAAGCAGTAAACCTCATCTGACTCAGATACAAACCACATAAATGTGAGGAAGACAGAATCGTAGGAACTGGGCGAACATAAAGGAAAATTAAATGAAAAATATTACAAAATAATGTTTTTGCAGCCAGGAAATCTTATACATACAGCATTACATTTGATTTTACTGGGCTCAAGCTCATTGCGTTTGTATAGACTGGGGCTGATCAATTGCAGGTGCTAGAACAAAAGCACTGCGCAGTATATCACTCTGTACAAAGTGATTAACTTCCGTCTTTGAGCAGCGCACTCCTCAGGAATAATGATACATACAAGCAGTGCATTGTGTCTTCAAACCATTTATATCGCAGGGAAAAAACAACAACAAAAAACCGATGTCATGATGAGGAGCGTCTTGTCGTAGTTTTGATTCATTCTGAATGAAAGAACGCTGAAGACCGAGATGATATCTGATCGTAGCTTTTTTACAACTCTATATTCTGGTTATTATCATTTCTTGCTGCAAAGAGACATGCTGTGCAGGGGTAAAAAAAAAAAAAAAAAAGCAGCTATCTTGGCAAAAGGGGAATGATGAGACAAAGATAATCACCATGCATTGATTTACTGACACGATTCAGCTCAACTAAGCCAGCTTTCTATTCGCATAGAGAAGGAAATCAATTACTAAAATAATATGTGGTGAGATTTCTACATCTAATGCATAAGGATAAACTGTAAAGAAAATTTAAATATATTTGTTCCAACGGTGCATTCTGTATGTATTACTATACAAGGAATGTATTTACTATCATAATAAGAACCTCAAAGCAAAACCACACTGTATTTTCTAGTTATTGCCGCTCTGCAAGTTGTTTCCCTTTGAAAATAACAGGCTTTTGTATCTTCACAGCTTGCTAGACTGTGCAGATCCTGTCCTACAGTAGAAGCAAAGGGCAACATGTGAAGATGAATCACTGCCGCTCAGTCTCGAGAAAGAGCAGGCCATCACCGGGGTCAAAGAAACCGCAGCTGCTTTACAAAGTTGTCAGTTCCAAACCAGCAGAGCTGCGGGACACAGTCCAGTGTTTGTGACACATGCTCTTTTGGATCCTGCTCTGCCTTTGTCTTAAGTTCAGATGCCTGATGGTCTGAAGTTAATTGTTGCCATAGAAACAGCGATAAGACGAATGTTATTATTCACGGTGGCCCAAAGACCCGGTACTGATCCACAGCCCGGTGTTTGGGAACCTCTGAACTGGTGCATAACAATGTGCGAGGGTATATACGATTTTCATTTAATGTTGCATTTTTTTTTCATCCCCTTTCATTTTCTAATTAGCGTAAGAGTGAATGTTCGGGGAAGAGAAAATCGTTCCCACCACTCAGTAGGACGAGGTAAACTCCGGGCTTTTTATTCTTCTCTCCACACAGCAGGTGGACGAGCTTGATGAAACAAGAAAGGATAGTTTAAACACTCAAAGTCTTACTGTGGCATTTTCAAATATCCCAGAAAATTACCCCAAGATGATGCTTAATGGCAGATGATCCTTTGAAGTGGAACAAAAGATAAGCCACTGATCCATGTCCAAGCCCCATCCACAAAAAACACGAGTGCGTAGCTGAAATGCATTGGGTTTTGTTTTTTTAAAGACGTTGCTACTGGCTGTTAAATGACAACCCCCTTTAATATCACACTTGCTGTCAGATGACGGTCTTAAAAACACTATGAACAACTGAGGTTTATGGGATTTCTGTGACCTGCTAATTCTAATCTCTATGCAAGAAAGACATGCATAGTTAGCCTCTAGCGGTGAACTCCGCTGCTCTCATCTTTTCACAGTTTCTTATCCACGCTGGTGTTCATCCTGTTCTTCTTTAATTCCAATAAATGCATGCTGCAGTAATGAGGCAAAGTCAGAACTCCCCTGTTTCCTTTCATTTGCTCAGAGATCACAAAGCCAATGTATCACATGGGGGTTTCTAGCGCCCTCCCAGCTGACCATGGCTAAATGGTGTTTTTGCTTCGATGAACACTAATCCCTCTGTCAGATAAGGCCCATTATAGCAGGGGTGTAGCCAGCCCGCTTCAATTTGAACAGACATTGGAGCCATCTGTGGCAGACAGCGCAGTCCTGCAGGGGACGGCAGTTCAATGGCACTGCTGCCGTGTTTGTGTGTCCATAACAACGCTTGCGTGTCTTTGTTGCAGCACCGTGGCTCCTTCTTGCACTCGTTTTTTAAAAGGCGAGTGAGGATTCATTAAGGAGCCTCACTGTCAGAAACAAAAGACTGCTCGAACAGTCGCTTCTGTTGCTCCGTACCTGTCCGGTATAATACACAAGGTAGAATCAGATTCAGTCACTCTTTATTATGTGACTTGGAGCAATGTGAAGCCGCTCATATTTCATCACAGGACAGACAGGAATCGGGAGATGGAGCGAGTTTGTAATGCATCAACCGCGTTAGACCGCTCTGACAGCACACGGACCGTTTTATGAGCTGTTATCCTCTACATCTGTACATTAGATTTTATTGCGAAATGAAGGTTGCTCTCGTGAAACTCATTTGGAAGTCTGCAGATCTATCATCAGCTCTCCCAGACCCAGACAGCTGCATGGAAATGAGGAGCCCGTACGGATGCACTTTATTTTGTTGGGAGAGCGCGCAGGCGTTGTTATTTTTCTCCCCTCCGAAAAAAGAGATGAGGAGCTGTGGCCGGACGCTCACAGCCTGAGGGGATGGAAATTTAACTTAGAAATGGCTCATATATCGAAGCCCACAATCATTGGTATTCTTTGTAGTGTGTTTTTAACGACATACATCAGCCGTTTCAGCGTTATGGCCAGCGATAGAGCATATATGACACCATTAGATAGATATTTTGTTAATAAAACCCCTCAACCCTTAAATCCCCAGAAAGAAATCAAGAAATGTGTCTTATTTTATTGCAGTGTACTCAGTGGAGAAGCATCTTCCCCCCCCTCGCTCGTCACATTTTTTTTTTCATTTTCCACTGAATGTGTTCAGGAGGGTTGTAGACTCATCCATTAGTGCCTGTTCACCAGTTGTTCCCATGCAACACCTCCATTACACCCAGTAACACAGTGACCACCTGGGGCACTGTGGGGGCACAAACATCAGCAGAGGAAAAAGCGCTGCGTCTCCCGTGCAGCTGCGGAGGCCTTTATTAATGCCATCTAGGGGTCTATTCTGTTAATCTTTCAAAGAGGTAACATCTCTCACATGCAGCGTGGGGGAATCTTGGGAGTATAATGTCAGGGGAATAGGCTGGGAGATTGTAAGGAGCGCTCAGAATGACTCCTCTGCCTGCCTCCTCTCAACATCACACACATACTCGAGCAGCTTCTTCCCCCACCCCACCCTACCCCCAACGCCTGTAACACTTCTATTTTGGTATATTTTCCCTGTGTACTGTCAGATGTGGGTGTCATTATGGGAGGGAAGCACTCACTCTAATGAGGTTTTGGGTGGTTCAAAGTAGATCTGTTAACTAATCTGTTTCTTTACACAGGAAGAGTTAAGGATCAGCCATTTTGTTCATATTTTTGTAGTGGGATATTGCTGTCTTTTCTGTCGCTCTGGGGCAGCGGCGAAGGACAAGTGCGAAGAAAATAAAAAGGGCACCAGCTGCGTGCACTTCAGCGTGTTTTGTCCACTAGAGGGGCACTTTATCATGTTTTATCTACCATAGTGGCGTCAAAGAGGTTAGAAACACCGTCACCACCTGACCTCTTGATGATTTCAGGTGGCTTGGTTCCAAATCGAAAAAAATAAATGAATAATAGAAAACAATGAGAGGGATAATTCTTCTGCACAATGAGTACTTACTTTTGATACTTCAACTACATTATGAACATGATACTTACTAAACTATTTACATGTTGTGAAGTATCTTCACAGGGTTATTATTACTTTTACTTAGGTGAAGGATCTGGATATTTCTTCTAACACTTTTTGTTTGCCTGCATACTTGAGCGAGAAAGTATGTAGGTGGGACAGGCGTTCAATTTACTCTTTAAAGTTTGTATTTTTGAATTAAAACAAAAATTGAAAAGGGCATTCAGGATCAACCAGTTTTGATTTATGAACGTTATAGGATCAGCTCTGACATTAACATAACCCGTGACCTCACTTCATAATGTAGTAAGAAATGCCAGCCGGCCTCTGAAGAAATGGGGGTTTGGCTCTACTCTGGCTGTTGTGGTGTTGATGCTGAAGAAGGTTAAAAAATAAATATTATGTAGGAAACATTTTTTCTCTCAACAGCCCTGTAAACACAGCTTTGTGGAGAAAGCCAAAACAGGCCCTGCTGCACTGAAATTTTAAATTATGATTGGAGAATTCCAGTTAGAGGGACGGCTTAAAGCAACATTATGTAGAAATTGTCATTTTGTGCAATTCGACGCCCCCCACAGTTTCTGAGTGCAGCACCACTGTCGTAAATATAAATCCCAGGTCTGTAACAGTTTGTCAGATTTAATGTAGGTGCTGACTACAAACAGAACTGATTACGTCGTCACTATGTTGTGTATCAAAAACTTGTATGTTGAAGTCAATATGTATGTAACGCTGTGATCCAACCCTCTCACTGAAGTTACATAGTGCAGAATCAAGCGATGGGGGGGCAGAGTTGCTGAGACAGAGGCACCATTCACTCTGTTACAAGACAATGAATCATCAACAAGATTCTGAAGCTGTTATTTTAAGGTGAAAAAGTTACTGTACAAATGTACAATGTGATTAGTGACGCCCACCTGGCCTCAGCGAATGCAATTTGTTTTCATGAAAATTGCTTCCAGACCGACACTCTGTTTGACCTTTAATGAGAAGATTTACATTTACTGCCATTTCAGCAACCAACATAACCACGCACATGCAGGGTGAATATTCAAATGAGCATGACCTGTTTAAATGTCAACAACTCGGACAGATAAAGATACAATAAAAGGCACTTTCATTTGACTTTATCTACTGGTCCCTGGTGCCTCGACAAAACCCAGCAGCCTATTCCTTGTCAAAGAATGTAATTTTGGATAATCCATTCATGTCATCGCTCCGCCTTTCAGACAAAAAGGCAACGGTTTAGACATTTTTCTCTTGATTATAGTGTTCACATTAGGGTATGATGTTTAATAATTTAGCCTAAACAAACTGAAGCATCTACTAGCATTTACTGTACTTTCAACTTTCTGCTGGCAGCCATTCACAGGAGCATCTTTATTGATCCCTAGTTATGAATGGTGTTCTCTATTCATAAGTAACATACTGAGAGCAGCAAGACATAATCATCATTATAATCATTTTCAGCCTACAGCATTAACCAATTAACAAAATTACTATAAATTGAGTGTAAACTGTGCTTTACAGGCAATTACATTCTGAATTGCACAGATTGGTTTGTATTAAAGCTAAAAGCCTTTTACATTTACACAAAAATCGGAAAAATTGTAGACATGAATCAACCGCTGCACAGTGTGGAAGTGAAACATCCCCAAAATGCTGTCATTCATGGGGAAATAGAGTCAGTTATCATCTGATTATTTCAAACCACAGCCTTTTTACAGCACATCCTCGTGGTTTTTGAAGTTTGATTTTTAAACATTTTTGGAGGTCAAAATACTCAAGTGTGATACAGATATTCTCAGTTCACATCGAGGCTTTGACAGAGACATCAAAACATATTACCGAAGCAGAGAGCGCGCTCATTACCGCTATTGATTTTTATTGAAAATGCTACAACATCTCCGCTCACTTGATAAGAACTTGAAGCACAATTAGCATCAATCATTTTAGTCAAGCAGAAATTGTCCACAGAGCCTGAACATGATCGCTGGATCAGGAGAAACTCTGTACTGTACAGAAGCTGTGTACAGCTGTGGCTGCAAATTTATCGTATTGTGTCATATTAACTGGACGACAAATATTTTTGCTCGAGATCTTGGCTAAATGGTCTCAGATTACATTAGATAGTTTTGGTTAAAATCACAGCTTGATTAGGCAGCTAACTGAGGTTGCATTTTTGTCTGTGTCATACATAAATCCTGTCTACAATACAACCAGATTTGACATGGTGTTTACTTTGTATCTACACTATGTGTATAAACGTGGATTGCATGGCTGTCTCGCACCCAGAACTTCTAGCAGTGGAGCCTTTTCTGTGTGAAGTCTGCATGGTTTCCTTCCCTTACACAGTTGAGGTGAATGAGAAATTCTTCACTTGGAAATTCAAGCCTGGATGGTTTGTTTGCCATGGCTGGAGCCAATCCTGTGATGGACTGGTGACCGTTCCAGAGTGTCATCTCCAAACCGAGCTCTAAATTATGAAATTGATTAGATAAAATACAGTAAGATATGAATTGGCATGCTGGATCGAAGAGAAAACACGGGATCAACTGTGAAGTTGCAGAGTTACATGGAAACTATATAAAGAAAATATACAGTATATGCATATACATTCATTCCCACATGTAGTGGCGCACAAAAGAAATGAAATCATTTTACAATGTGCCACACAAAACTGTGAGCAGTTAGTGGAACAAGTCTGAATGAATCATCAGTGAGCAACTCCTGATTAACTATGATTCAAGAACTCGCACTGACTCGTCGCTAAAGATCAGACTGAGAGATACTTTATTAATAAATCATTGTGTAATACTTTGCTCATAAATATCTGTAACTCGACGTACTGACCGCTTACTTGATGAGCCGTTCCTGATCAACTACGCACCAGCAGCTGATTGGCACAAACTATTGACGACTCATTAATTACTAATAACTTACTCATGAGTTGCTGTTTTTGTGATACACAACACTCGCTCATCACCTCATGTTTATGACAAGTTGCTGCAGAGTTTGTACTGAAAAGTCACAGCAACCCGTCAGAAACAGACACCAAAGAAGGACTAATGAGGAAGCGGCTGGTCATGTTACCTGAGGGAAAGAGTAACTAATTCATTAATTAAGTAATTAGTAGTTAAAAGGGATGGATACAGACACCTGGTATTAAATGGGACCTTCAGCTAAATTACTAAATACTGTAGCATTGATAAGCTCCAATGTTAATGTTCTTTTTATCAGGATTTTTGACTGTTGTTGTTTATAATTTAATTAGCACGTTGTTACAGCCTCTCCTCTGCTGAGCTCTTTTACTTTCCTTTTAAGAGTGAGGCTTGAACCAGGTGAAGATAACACAAAGTTTACTGAAGTTGCCGACAACAACGATCATTATTGTAAGTGCCATAAACCCCTCACGAGTAAAGACGGCAGTACTTTATCAATACACCTGTTTGACAAGCCTAAAGATGTAGCGGATGATATTTTGACCGGCTCTGTTCGCAGTCTCTCATCCACCACTGCTTTGATTTACACAGCACAGCATGCTAATTGGCTAATAATGAATTGTTACAGACAAGCTGTCTGTATATGCCACCAAGACCTGACCCCGGATAAGCAGAAGAAATGGAACGATGGAGTTTTACTGTTTATTTCGCTGCGATCTTTAAACTTCGCTGCTGGCGGAAACAAACCAGCCCCTCTTTCATCTACCAGCGGTGGATGAAGGCGCACGGATACCGACTGATGTCTGTGTTCTTCATTATTTCTAAACTTCACTCATCATTTTCATGTAAGAAATATTTATATTATGTATTTTATCTACATTTTAGTTTATTTCTTGTGAGGTGATGGCAAAGATTCTCAGTCATCCAGATCATGGTAGCCTATATCTAAGTGCTACATGGAGGCAACATGACTTAGTTGAGTTTCTTGAAGACGTTTCAGTTTACAGTACAATGAGAGAAGTTTAGAAACAACGAAGAACAAACTCATCAGTCAGTTTCGGTCGTCACTCAGTTCTGAAGGGATGACTAAGGGATGAGAGGTGAAACGTACTCAAGAATAACAAGCATCTACACAGAACTTAGATATTTTCCAGTGAGATATTATTGAGATTACATCACGATTTTGTCGTTGTAAATATTACCGTTGCTGCTCTAGAAACAATATTTTTGAATTCTAAACATTCAATTGCATTCTGTTCTGAATCTAAACCAACCCAGAAAGACTCAATAATAGCAGTAGTATCAATAAAATCCACTCAATTCACCAAACAATTAATGAGTTGTCTTGTTTGTGCCTCTCAGCAGCTGGTTCATAGTTGATCAGGAAGGACTCATGAAAAAGTCGTCAATATATCAATCGATTGATAGATTCGTGACACAGTTGCTGAACTTATCAATGCCAAAAGATCTCTAGTCATTTATTTATCTTGAATCTATTCAGGAATTACTTACTAAAATCATTACTTGACAGGTCCATCCTGATTCATTCCTCACTCCCTCCTCATTACACTTTTTGTGTACCAAAGTGTTACAGAAGTAATAATTAATATTAACTTATACCAGAATGTGGCGGTTTGTTAGGGATGGCAGGGCGTATTCGTTTATTAGAGAATGTATAGAAATAAAATGTCTTAATACTTAAAACTGACAGATGACCCTTTCAGTCGAGACTTTTTTTCCCGGTTTAATGAAGCAAAAAATATCTGTTATTCGTCACTAATTGGAGAAGGAGATTTCAGCCGGACAAGAATCAGCCGTCTAGCTAAAAGATTTTCCAAAGCTATCGAGTCTTTCATATTATTACCGGTGTGAGTATGACTCAACATGTAGCAGTAATTGCAGATGGTTTGACAGGTCGTCTTCCAACCAAAACCTAGGGAAAGAGACAGTCATGATATTGTTATGCCTTAAAGAAAATACGCAATTAACTGGTATTGAGCAGCATGATGTGTGATATCATGACGACAAGATAGCTTTGCTAAGATCATTTGCATAAGTAAGTTGTCATCCGGAGGTTCTTATAAGTTAATGAGAGCTGTGTAAACTGCACGAACACTCCCTTACTGCTCTGAGATCCCAATCTGGACTGCTAACTGCACAGCTAACCAAGCTAACTAGCTACATCTTGCAGTTTCTCTGGAGATATTCTGCGCCCCTATTTATTTGGAGTATAAATTCACCAGGTGGCCAATTCTTACACGTTGCACTTTTAAATCAAAGATCATAGTTGCAATTGTTTTTAAGGGTTCTTCCTAGAATTGTGGCTGCTTTTAGCCAAAATTTTAACAACAAGTTGAGAGAAATGCATTAAATAGAATATCTAAGTTTATCAGCACGTGTCATGAGAACCTTTCCAGCCATGAAATTCAGGGTCCCAGTAACATTTGATCCCCTGTTTGCGGTTTTTATGTGGTATACAGGCACACAGTGATATTTTCCGCTTATTTTATACGAAAGTTCTCCTGTAGAAGAGGAGAAAGGCCTCATATGACACACTTCATCGCCTTTTGCAGTTCAGTATACACACTGTATACGCCTCACAGACTCTCTGAATGTTTTCCCCCTTCAAATATTGCATATTGCGTATTAGACGACGATATTTGAAATTGAGTTGGGTATAAAGGATTATTCTAACTTCGGAGAAACCACGCTCTCTCATATTTTGGGTAACCTGTTCCACTGAATATAATCTCTTATTGGTGATGGCGAAATTATTCAGTGAAAGGGGATTATGAAGTTTAATCTTAACGCGGATTTTCACAGTGAAATAAATCATTTTCCTCCCCTGGTCCATCAATATAGAAATGATTTGAGAAAGGATTTTTCCACCTCTGAATGAGACAGGTATGAATGTGGATCGTTCGAAACGCAACAGACACCCATCGCCTCCCTCTCTCTCTGTTTGTGCTGCTGTGATTATTTCCTGGGATGTTGCTTTCATCTGAGCTTCAGTCGAAGTGAAGATGAATCTGTGAAGGCGACTCGAGCTGTCGCCGGACTGATTTTTTTAACGTCTTCCTCGATGTTGAGCGAACGACATATTCATAACACGGCCTCTGTCACGTTGCTTAATAACTAATAGCAGAAATTATGCAGATTTAAAGCGGGGATTGAATTATGTGTCCATCGTGTGAGTGTGTAATAGTGTTAAATAATTAACAGGCAGTAATAGCTGAATATGAAATGTTTCCGCGAATGATTGATCTGTTTTTAAGCCTTTAAAGCACATAGAACAACACGCCACCTCTTATTTCTCAGACAGGAGTGGACTTTGTAAACCTTTCAAGCCTTGACAGCCCATAATATTCACGATATACTGCCACAGATAAACAACTGGCTCATCCAGTCAAGCACAAGTTTTTTTTTTAGCCGTTGAATAAATTTGCTTTGCTACTATCGACTTTGAAACCTAGAATTAATAAGAAGAGGTTATGAAAGTTTTACATCAAAATTATTGTGTGAATCACCGATTAGGCTTCATGTTTATACACCACAATGCCAGAGGTCAAAATCAATGTTGTTCTTTATCATTCCATTGCTGTTGTATTCTTCCTCTGTACTGCGAAGCAATCTATTCAGTGTTCGATCCGCTGTCCCTGTGGGTCATAAATCATGCATGTATCATGAGCTGCTGATGCCGAATGTTAAGAATTATGTTGGTCAAACACTCAAACACACAGTTGCTGATCTACGGCTGACGCCCACAGGTTTGTTTCCGGCGCTGAAACAATCTTCCCCAGGGAACAGTACTCTCAACTGCGTACACCAATCTCCACTGAGAAAGCAACACAGCAGCTCTTTATGATATTGAAAGATAACCTCCGTGTACTGAGGTAGTACGCGAGAGGACTACACTCGAGATTGTCCGTGGTCGTATCTCCTGATCATAGCTTCCAGTATCAGATAAACCAGCCGTGCTTAAATTCCCAGCAGAGACAGGTTTTTTTTTCTTTTTTCGCTACAGTCACCTGGTCTGGATTTATCTCAGATGGACCTGAGAATTTCCGGGCCCTAATCTAAAGCCAGAATCAGCACAGCCGCATAATCTCGGAGCCATTTTCAACGCAGAGTCAAAGAAACGTTTCTAAATAGCCCCTGGAGGAGATTCAGCAGGTGAAAATCCAGTTCCTGAGAGGGAGGGTGTTGAATTGGATTCAGCTGTGTAAGACGCTGGGATACACTCGCTGCATATTGAATTCTTCCATGAACAGTGGATATTGAGAGACAAGAGCAAGACAGAAGGCAGGAGAAGGGGTGTAATTTTACTGAGAGGAGAAAGGGTGCTGGGTTTGTTGACCAAGCTCTTTTTGAAGTAGATCCTCCGATCTCTATCCGGATTTTCTCTATAATCCTGTCTTTCAATTTAGAGCCTCAATCCCGTGTTCACTGAGGTAAACAACCTGGCCAGCCACAATTTCCTCTCTGTAGCTTGTTACACCCACCCCTGCTGTGTTCTCACGCTGATGGGACGCAGGAGGAACCTGATATGATCTGCATAGAAATGTACCCAAACAATAGGAAAGAAAATGACGATTCACAGTTTTAATCATTTGTCCACCTTGCACCCATAAAACCAACAAAATCTGTACAGACCTTTAGCAAGCCAGGCATTTTTGCAGTCATGTAGGAAGAGAGCAGCTGTAACTAATAGCACTAATTAAGATTCGGTTTCCTTTAGATGTCCCAAGACACATAGTCGAGTCCCGGGGGAGCACAAAATGTACTTTGGTGGGTTGTTAAGTGTAACAGTCACAAAAAGCTCACACAGAATGTATCTTTAAAACATCCCCTCACACAGAAGCAGCTCAAACATGATTATACCTTTTCAAAGGCATTTACAGGACCTATTATTTTGAAAAATACTTGTACATACTGTAAATATCAAACCACCTCTAGCAGCTGGTTAGCTTAGCAGAGCATCAAGACTGGAAACAGGGAAAAACAGCTAGCCTAGCTCTGCCCAAAAGCTCATTATCTAGCATTTTACATCTTGTTGGTGTAAAATGTGTAAAAATGACAGGTAGTAATGTCCTGTCCTGCCCTGGTCTTTCTTCTTGAAATATTATTTCCCTAATAAGGCATTGTTCTCGTGTTAATCTAGTAGCTGCAAAGCGGTCAAGTTTCTTATAAGTGCTGATAAATAAAACGTGGAAATTTGGTTGTTATTAACACTTATAGAGTCTTTAAAGGACACATAAGGGCCTTATTACCTTATAATTGTGTTAAAAAATGCTGGGGACATAGTTGAAAAACTCATTCAAACAGTCTTCAACATGAACAATTTCAGGCAGTGGAATGAGGAGATCATATGAATGTCAGAGTAGAAAATTGCAGTGGGGGAAGAACTGCATAACAGGGCATATGACATTCATTTAAAGCATTTTCTTTTTTACTGATCATGCTTTTAAAAAGGGAAAAGAACAAAAAATATTGTAAAATAAACCACATTTTTCTCTCAAATACCTCTTCCTTTTTTGTGACCTAATTAAAACGAAATACTTCTTGCTGAATAAAAAGTACTGTAACCACCTTTCAAAGATGCTGAGCTCCCCATTGTAATCAACCATGTTTTACTGAGTACCCAGTTGTGAAGCATGGTTAAACACACATGAAAAACTTGAAAAAAGTATTTAAAAATCATGTTAATAAGATCATAAGATAAAATTAGGAAACGTCATGAAGCATGAAGCTGTTCAGCTGTTGTTGTTGTTGTTGCGTTTTTTTTGTGGTCTCCAGCTCCCCAAACCAACATCGAAAATTGCCAAAGCAGATAAATATGAGCATCATTTCAGCGCATCACACATGAAGGCTGTGGTTGGTTTTAGTTGGCAGATATACTGCACTATAATGGGCAGCGCAAAAGGTGAGCCAGGTCATCACACTCACTTCCCTAACTGGAGCGAGGCACTGTGGGAAAATCTCCTTGAGCAGGAGAACACAGAGTCCTCTGTCAGAATGAATCACACCTAAAGTGGTTCTAAGGCACGGAGCACATTCTGGACGCCCACCTCAGTAGCTGCGAAACATTTCTTACAGCCTGTGTGTGCATCCAGCACTCGTCAGAAATGGATATCTCGTGGCAGTCAGCTTTCCACTACTGTTGATTAATTACAAATAATCTCTCCAGCAATAGCTCATGAACTAAATAACATTTGGATGTCTGTGGGTTGTGACAAGATCAACATGTTACTGATGAGAGGGGAAACCTGAGGACCGCAGCATTGATGCAGCCAGTCACATTCATCAGCTTCCACTGTTTGCCGTCTTTCAATCTCCTCCCCTTGCACAGGATGTTCTCTGTTAATAGACCTCAGATGACCCTGCTGGAGCTCAGTGGGAACGGGTCAAGACTTGCCTGATGGAGGCCAGGCTGTCGGAGACCGCCCCCTTCTGTGACAACTTTGTAAAGGGAAATAATAGGGGAAATTTTATCACTTTAATGAGAGCTTTTTTCTCATTTTTCCCTGCATTCAGGCTGAGGAAAATTGCAGGTGATGGTGGTTCGCAGGTAAATGCTGCGCGCCACACTTATATTTACAAAAGTGGATTGTATGAAATGTGCCAGGACGTAGCACAAACTGTGTGTACTATTCAGTTTCTTGATTTTAACCATCTGCTACTTTTCTTTTACACCAACCTTTCACAAGTTATATGAGCAAAACTTGTACAGACATCTTTTGTCTACAGCTTGATTTTTGGAATTACAATGCAGTGCTGTGTTATTTAATTGTATTATTCAGTATTTATTTTAAGGACATTTTACCATCAAAACTAATAGGAAAATTGTCAAATTCTTAATCCTATTTGAAAATATAATATGTAGGAATTCTGAGGCAGCTCTCTGTGAATTCAGTGCTCAGAGACTCACCTCTCTGTAACGTTATGTTCATGAAGTGAAGTACAATTCCACTCCAGCTCTAATCGGCAGGCAACATCACACAGCATCTTAAAAGAGATCTCTGCTGCAGTCAGGTTGATAAACAGGAGTGAAGATGAATCCACGTTTTAATCCCAAAAGATAAAATTAATCTCTGAGTCCTCCTCCCGCCGGTTAACGGTTCTGAATCAGGGTAGAATTGTGACAGAAGCGACTCCAGGTGTTAATTCTCCAGAGGGTCCAGAATCTCTAGTTGACTCTAAGCAGCTGAGCTCTTGCCTCACCCCGCTCCTCCAAACAGCACTTGGCAAACATCTTTCATTTTGATTTGATAGATAGCCCCCTAGCAGCAGACATTGCATATTGTATGTTGTCATGTGTCATGCTAGTGCATTGCAGAGCTGCACCTGTGAAGACAAATTTCATCAACCTTTTTCGTGAATTTCTTGGACAGTTAAGGCAGTGATTACGCAGAGGTGATTATGTCACACTGTTGTGTGTTAAACCAATAAATGGAAAAGGACTAAAAATGAGAGAAGATGTATTATCAAATCCAGCCATATTCACCAATGCAGCTCAAAGTGAGCATGGCTCAACACTCCTAATTTATTATTATGTGGCTTAAATCTTCATACAGTGACAGAGGTGGCAGACCAAAGACACGTTTTCTACATTCAATTGTTTTTTTTTCATGTTTTCACTGATGGCTTCTATGCCTTTCAGTTCAGATATTAACATTTTGTTGCCTATACTTCCCCTGAAAAGCTATTAAAAGTGAGCTGACAAAACAAGAAAAAAACACAGGTGAGTTGTCGTCCAAGCTGATGATTAACAGTGACTGAGAAAAAGAAAAATTGATGATGGGCCAGGGAGAGATTGCTGAAAAGGACAGGAACTTAAAGAGAAAAGGGGGAAGCTACAAATTATCCTCTAAGGAACAAGACAGGTTTTATTAAATGAATTCGGACAGGAATAGCATGCGCAGGTTTCTTTGACAGCTGATGAGCCTGCTGCTATAGATAGCTGCTTTTGGTCTGGAACTGATCTCTCTCTCTCTCTCCTTCTCCTGCACAGGCAAGCCTTAACTCTGGCATTAAGCTGCTGTCAGCTCACACTCACACAGAAGTGGAACATTCTTAGAGGTCAAATGCCAGTCTGTATCCCCTGTCAGACACCAAGGGACCATCACCGTGACAGGTGGAGAGAGAAAAGCAGGTAATCTGCCCAGGGATCTAGACAACTAAATACCAAATGACAAAGTCAGGAACCATCAATCCGTGTTGGAGTGTTCATTTGTCCCTTCATTATCTGAGGATGCGAGAGGAAGAAGCATGACTGTCCATCAGAAAATTGTTAGAGCTGTATTTTTTTTTTTTTAGAATAATTGTATTTTGCACTATCTAGTGATCTAATGATATGTTGGAACCATCAAGACGATGAATCAACGTTTACTTGTGTGCATTTAGTCCTCATAGAGAAAGCAATTATAACTGACGTGTCAGTCAAATAACTGAAAGGTGACTATTTATTTTATCTCTACATGGGCTCTTGTCCGATAAAGGGCATCAAGCCAACATGTATGACGTGCTTTTTAATCTAACAGTAGGACTCAATCATGTTCCATGTGCTGAGAATATCACGGCCCCAAAAAGCAACAGCCACAGTCAGAGGTGACTGTTGCAGAAAAGGTAAAGGTTAAAGTGTTGGCCCTCCATCCAGCGTGCCAGAGTATCTTGTTTATCCCCTGCTGGTATTCACAGAGAATTCAAAGCCTCTGGTATATCAGATTGTTTGCCCTTTTCTGTTCTCCTGCCTTTTGGCCCCATCATTCTTGTCTGTCTTATCTCTGACGGGAAGGACCAGCGCCCTCTCCCTCCATCGTGCATCTTCCAGCTCTGACCTCCACGCAAATCTGCCATCAACTCAAACTAAGTATGTGCATAATTCCACAGATTTTAGACAGAAAGGTGTACAAGATGTTCTTCCTCATAGGTATTGGCAGGTTAAAATAGACTGAGGACTTTTAATTATTGTCGAGAACTGCAATTGATCAAGGTTGAGGGAATAAACGTGTCAATCAATAAAGTCTCATTGTGGAAATTGGTTGGCGGACTTTTAAACAATGACTGCATTCACAAAGTGTTACAAATACTTACTGGTCTGTCCATAGTAGTGATGGCGGGACTCCTGACGAGGCGTTTCTGGAGCAGCGTTTTCTGTGGGAGAGAGGAGCTCCCGTTGCCACAGTCTATCACCTTTTTTAACTTTTTTTACGTGCACAAGAACACACAGTTTATAAAACACTGAAGGAAAGGAGGAAAAAAGGAAAAGCATAATAGATCTTTTTTTTTTTTTTAAGTAACCACTGGTACATTATAACTGGCTTTTCCCATGTCTTCAGCATATTCATGTCAGGCATGTCAGCTGGCACTGAATCTCCTTTTTTTTACTATACAAATTACAACTAAGTGCAAAATACAGCTGAAGCTGATGGGAAAGCACTTAGTATTTGGTCATAAAGCAGTTTTTACAAGATGATGGCCATAGATAAAAAGCTCGGGATCAACAGTTGTTAAAATTCTCCCTGAGGGTGATGATATTTGTACGTAATTTGAATCCAAATGTTGAACGGACATTTCACCTAAAATCACATGTGTCAACCTCATGGCGGGACTGAAAGAAAAGTCTGTGGATAACAACATTTCATCCAGGATTCATCCACTGGGAATCATTAAAGTCTGTACCACATTTCATAGGAACCCATTCAATAGTTAGTTTTTCCAGTTATCATGGACCAAACCACCAACAGATCGATATTGCCATCCCTCGTGCCACACCACTGGCATGACTAAAAAGTTCAGTAAACATAGCTAAATAAAAAGTTCCCAAAACACAAGCAACCGATTTAATTTATTTACTATTATGATCTTAAGCCGTTAGCTAGTCAGAACCCTTGTGTATTGTGTTCATTTGAAGCCTTTGAAAGCGCAGACATTATATTACTGTCTCACCCTCTCAGCAAGTCCAGGAAGCAAGGAGATTTGGATATATTTGAATAATATGAAGTGATGAAAGTAGGTCAAGTCAGATGAGACGTTGGAGGTCAGATCTGCATGGGAATCAGAGATATAACTTCCTGCTGTCACACTACACCGAGCAGAGAGAAAGCACCTGCGGGCAACAGGAGTACTCAGGTTTTATCAAGGCCACAGCAGCAGTCAAACCGGTTGTCTGTCAGGGTCTATTATACATCTGCATAAAATTTCAACAATCAATGAATAGCAATCAAGAGGTGAGTACGTATGTAAGTCTTGCCAACGTTGAACTTGATTGTAAAAACATGTCTGTCAGGAGTGAAAAGCTTTTTTTTTGTGTCATGAATTACTATACAGTATATACTGTGATACAATGCGGTGACAACATTTCATGTCCAGTAAAGTAAGAAACAAACTCTTTTCAACAGTATCTTTTTGTAATTGTGACATGTGATAAAGAACTCATGAGGTACAAAAACTGCTACACGAAACAGAATGGAAGGGAAAGGAAACGCCAGAAAAGAGACACTAGGAGCGTGAGTTAAAAGTAGTAAAGCAGCTAGCAGTAGCCACATTGATTCAAATGAATCTTGATAGCAAGAACGTCAGTAGTCTTTCCACTGTGGAAATACTCAAATCTGCGTTAATCCTGGCTTCTGTCATCCGTCAGCTAGCAGTCGGGTTGGCAGAAACTTAAAAGAGAAAACAATATGATTTGAATTTCAGTCCAGAAACCCAATAAAATCATCACCATAATTGAATTATTTTGTCTGTTGGAAACACAACAGCAGGCTGTGGAAGGAGAGCGGGCCGTAGAGGAAACAGGTGCATCTTCAGGGTCTCAAGTGATGTAATTATGAATGACTGTTTGGAATTATAGGCAGGCATCAGCACTAAAATTACTCTTCAGATGTTCAGCAAATACAACCTGTGAAAGTCAACATAATGGGTAATGAGATTATTTTAAAAAAAAATGTGTCATATTCATTTCATATAGGATTTAAAAAGGGTATGTTGTTGACCAAGCCTGCACCCTAGAAAAATAGTAATACTTCACATTTAAACATACTCAGGTACCCAGGTGCCAATGTCAGAGTAGACATTTTGTCAAAATTCTCAAAGGACACATTAGTTGTCAATGGTCTATTGAATTTCCTGCTGTTTTTGTGCGTATCTTGATTTGTCCCTCCAAAAATATTTTACTCTCCATTAAGTGTGCATATATAATTGTGTACCTCTCCACTCTCAGGCCATGAACCAACCATGCATTGCCTTAAACAAATAAATCACTGTTTGCTAATGAATCCATTAGAGTGCAACAATAAAGGCGGTAACACCTCGGGCCATGTGTGTGCTGTAAAGGATGATTAGTACCTCGTCTGATTTTTTTTGTACTGTACGAGAGAGGGTGCTGCACCAGCAGTGCTCTGCCTTCAATATAATTAAGGGATAATGGTACAACAGCAATGTCTTACAAGCCAATAATGGAGGCCTTCAGTCGATAACAATTGATGTGGGTGTCACCTCATTAATGACTGAAACTAAACCTTAAGGTGGTTTTGTCTTAGAGAGTCAAGGCAGGAGACTGCTGTCAGGATGAAACCAGGATACTATACTGTTAACTGGGTATCTAACTTTGGAGTAGAGCATTAAATTACACTTAAAAATATATTTTCAGTCTTACACTTTAATTTAAATAATGTTTGTGCAGTAAATAAGCTGGAGCCGCCATGAGCAGCCAGTTAGCTTAGTTTAGCCTAAGCACTGGAGATAACTGCAAGCCTGGTACTCCCCCTAGTAGTACAACTAAAGCTAGATAATTAAAATATAGTATATCATTGGTTAGCCAAGAAACAGATGCCTTGTAAAAAAAACAAATTCACATTTTGGTTTTTGTAAGAATTAATGAAAGCAGCCTGTCTCCGCTCTGCAATAAGATAACATGGCAACATCAGATGTACAGTGTTGGTACACAGTTGTATACAGCAATTCTTGCTTCAACCACAGCTCACAACTATACCATCTGCAGGACTGCTACTAACTTTCATTTGCATACAAATGCACGATGTGCTTTTTCGGCAGAGGCAACCAAGAGGAACCATCATTTTAAATTAATGATTGCAGTTTGACATATTGTGTGTTTCTGCGCAACTCAATAATCCTCAGCATTGTAATTGTTGGAGGCACACAGGGTTGTCAGAGCATGGAAGGGGCCTGATTAGCTCTCACCTTACACCAGTCAGCTCTGTTCACAGGCATTCGCAGCACGTTTAGTATTGCCTTCTCATTAGGTGCACAGGAGACCCGAGGTGCTACCCCTCCGTTTAAGCTGGTTATTTAACTCTAGGGATTCCTCTCGTTTGTTGTAACACCGCAGACGCTGTCAGACATGAACGGAGAACTTGGGAATATAACAAGGCAGACCAATTCACCACAGGTTGAATACTCAGTCAAGTAAACACACACAGAAAAAACAATAACACCCTCATTTTAAGTTAAATTGTTTGTAACGGATAGGTAAAATGACTCCCTGACAACACACTTAGGATAAACCTTTAGTTGAGTCTACAAAACTTGTCAACTGGGAGTCGCAAAATTACTAAGAGTGGTGGGAAAAACTGTGTGAAAGCGTTTACTTAAGCTTTTCACAAGAAACAACACATTTCCCTGTGGACCATGTGAATACACATTTAAACTGATGGCATTCCGCACAGAATCATTATTTTTGCATGTTGCCAAGGAAATAGCAATGTTGGGAGCACAGAACTTTTTTTTTTCTAAATCTATTACTATGTTCTGGAGCATTCAGTCATTTCCAAATCAACTCTCATTATTGTTAATAATGTGGCTGATGATGATGGTGTTGTATATATGTTTTTCACTCTAGATTTCTGGGAGTGCAGTCATCAGTATACAGTGTGAACAGGAGGGGGCTGAGCACACAGCTCTGGGGAGTTCCGGTGTTGAGCACTAACATAGAGGAGGTGTGACTGGCAATTCGTACTGTCTTATCTATCTGGGATCTGCTTGTGCAGAAGTACAATATCCAGTCGCAGAGTGTTGTACTCAAGCCCAGAATGTTTAGGTTTCTGAAGACTGAGTGGAGGGCTGTGGATATGGCATCCTTTGTGGATCTGACGGTTCTGAGAGCGTACTGGTGAAGGTCTGGCTGACAGGCATGCTGTTGATGATTTGCTGAGAGCCAGTTTCTTTTCTTCCAAATAGCACCTTTAAGACAAATATATGTTAAGATCTTGAAAAAATGATTAACAGGTTGTAAAGAAATAACAGATCTGACGTTGTGTTAAAGATGTTTATGTATTGTGTTGCAGATATTTTGGCTAAATTAGCATACTAAATAGCTACTGTAGCCCCAGCCTGTTCTGTGTCGTTATATTCCTTTGAACCTCACCTCAACATGATGTCATTACTTCAGCATCACAACCACTAAGCATGTTACTACATTAAACTATACACACTTCACTGTAAATTCAACAAGTTGTAAAGTTCAATTTAGAATAGTTGACAACTAAAATCTGCCTGTAAAGACATACTATGAAGTTGATAGTCTCTGTGTTTTGCATGATGACGTTTAATGTCCTTGACGACATCTGTAGTCTCATTTAGCCACTCATTAGCAACTGTCGTTTTAAAGACACATACACACATTTGAATTCAGATGTGTGATATTTACTGAAGTATTTTATGTTGTAGAACAAAATGTGAAAATATTTGAAACCTTTGGCAACCACAGATCTCATTTCAGGCATATAACCAAAAACCCATTCAAAAAACCACTGACTCTGAGAAGAGGGAACTGGAAGTGCAAAAATGCCAACCCTCCAGACATGTTTTAATATGTATGTAAATTGTTCTACTTTGAACAGTAATTTGTGTCTGATGTTCTTTTCACAGGAGAGGTTCAAATATCTTGGTAAAATCTTTGAAACTATGTCGACTCTCTCCATCATTAAAAATTCAGAATCTGTAGGCCTCCATCTAAGTTGAACTAGACGACAGATGTTTCTTACTATACTGTTAAGTCCAATCTCAGTGTATTTGCACTTGTGCAACCTTGAAATCTGGACCAGGTTAGGTTTCCCGACTATTTTTGATGTTACAAATCATGCAAGACCTGCCCCTGATAATAGGATTGTCAGTGAGTGCTTAGAAACTTTCCTCCATCACCAAATTAATGTGAAAAACAGCTTTTAGTGTCAAACTACACAGACATCATTCTGCACAGTGAAGCTTCAAACATTACTTGTAGCAAGAAGAAAACATTTTTGAGTGGAGGAGAAATCTGAATTACTGTAAAACACACTTAAAACTAAAAACATTACTGCTGACCTTTCCAACTTGTTGCTGCTGCTGCAAAGGTCTTCTATGACTCATCGGTACTGTGAGCCTGATCCATGATGAGTGTGTGACTGCTCCCGACTCTCTCTCAAAGTGGCGCCACTTGTCAGCCTAAATGGGCAGGGATAGGCCACTGATACAGGTCTGAGAGTGTTTCCTCTGAATGGTCACATTAATGCAGTGAACCCACAGACTCATATTAAAGTCGGCAGTGGACCCGCATCGCATCCTTTGTGGTTATTGGTGAAAGGGCAGCCATCTCTGTCTTCGCAATGTCTTTATCCACATTGAATAATAATGTCAGAACTGCAGCGAGTAGAACGGAAATATTCCGGGGGGGGGCAGACAGAGTTGTCACATGGCGTAGCAACTCTAACTAGGCTACTGACAACACAGAACAACAGGGAGACCGCTGACTGCTCTAAGTGTATAGATTAGTGTATGGAGCAAGATGTAAATTTCATGAAAACAATTCTGTGTGTGTGTGTGTGTGTGTTTAGTGTCTTTTATAGCAGGGATAGACTTTAAATCATATGACTATGAGGGAATCTGGGTGTCAGCAATTTCCAGCCATTAGAAGGCCTTTGACTGTTCAATAATAGATAAGGCTTAATGGCTTCTTTGCCGCTGCTTCTGGCTGTGTTTGACATGTAGTGAGATAATGAATGTAAAAGAGTGCTGGGGACATGGGTCACGTGGTCTCAAACCTATTTTGGGATAGAAAATTTCCCCTTGTTTCCTAATGTCCTTTGACTACCACCTGCCTGCAAGGTTTCAACATGCGTCACCGAATTTCAAAGAGCTTGATTAGATATTCGGTACACAAACGATCAACAAAACTCTTGAAGGCCACTTACAGATAGTCAGTCATTTCTACCAGTATTGAGAAATGGGAACTGTGAGTACTCATGTTTTCTTCATGCACGGAGAGCAACAACTTGCTTCTCTTAATTTCATCTAAAATAAAAATGCATTTGGCATTGTACAAAACTCTGGCTTTTCTATATGCCTTCGGAAGGCTCAGTGTTACAGCAGCAGGAAGGTCTTTCAGCTTAAAGCTCATTTTTTCTTTCAGATAAAACAGCAAGACTTTGAAACCCGGATATATCAGTTCTGGAAGTGTTATCACCACAGCTCGGTCCATGACTGCCAATGGCATGTTTGGGCCATTTTGAAAGGAGTAAACAACATCGGGCAGAGACTCCGATAAGGCTGCTACTGAGCATATCATTTCAGGAGCTCGCTGCACACACTCCCCTCGCAGTGTCGGGGTGCACACTCTGATTTACTGTAAACACAGTCAAACAATATGATGACAGATTTGCTCGGACACTGAAAAGACAACCAATTTCTTAGACAGCAAGCAGTCAGCATTCGACATATGCAAAAATAAATAAATGAATAAATAAACAAAAAATATCTCATGTTGACTTCAATTGAAAATTATTTATTTACAGTAGGCACTTTGACTGCTAATAACTTTAGAGGTGGCTCTGTTCTATTTCCGCGTCTCAGTAAGCCTGGACAGTGTGACAGTGAGCCAGAACACACCACCACCACCATACCAAGATAGGGACAGTGGTGGCTCAGGGGTAGAACCAGCGTCTTGTTATCGGAAGGTCACTGGTTCAGTTCCCGTGTTCCTGGGCAAGATACCAAACCCTAAACTGCTTCTGATGTGCTGGTTGGCACCTTGCATGGCAGCCACCACCGTGTATGTATGAATTACTGTAAGGTGCTTTGGACAAAAGCGTATGCTAAATGCTGTAAATGTTATTTAATATAATACAAATCAATAGCTCCTGATTTTATTGATACATCTGTGTTTTTCCTACTGTGACCAGTGAAAAACATCTATTACTCAGCCAATCTGAATCCCTGCTTTGATTGTCTTTTTGGTGTCTTCAAGGTTTAGCAAACAAAGGTGAGGATCCTAAATGCAGACACAAAGGTAGCAGGCCGTTTGGAAACACAAAAAAAAACACTTTAATAAAGACAAACTGGAGTCCATAAATCCAAAAAGAAAACTGTAAGTCACAAAAGGCAGGCAAAAAAAATGCTGGCAACAAAACAGGAGTGATCCGTGAGCAAATAACTAAACCAAGTACAAACCATGATAACTTGAGGACACAAGCAGCAAATGAAGGACCAGGACCAGGAAACAGGTGAGAAACAAATGGATGAACTGACAAAGAAAGTGAGAAAAAGACAGACTTGAATACACAAGGGCCAATGAACAGGTGAAACACAGGTGTACACAGAAAAGGGCAGGATAAGCACGAATACAGGAAGTCACAACAAAACACAAAGATACATATAGCAAAATAAAACAGGAAACAACTAAACCAAAAACCCAAACCATGACACAATCAATCCTGTCCCCAATATATATATATATATATATTTTTTTTTTTTCCCACAGTAGCCCTGTGCTGTGAGTGTCTATACCATAACAAGTTCACTCATGCTATTGCTGCCATTAGTGGAGACCAATTTAAATACATTGTCAATCATTTAATAATATACACAATATGCCAATTAACATAATTTCCTCATTATGTTGCTAAAGAATTAATCTGGGCAGCACTTAATTTCCTGCTAAACGTACTCACTGTAGCAAATTAGCAGAATATAAACAGAATCTGGAGGAGACAGTGTTGCCCTTTTGACTCTTGTGACTGCATTTTGTTTCACATCTTAGTGTTTTCTAAATGTCTTATTTCCAATTCTCTGCAGCAACTGACACAAGTTCTGTGTTTGATTGATTTCACTGCCGGTGCCTTCTGTCTGTGTAAACATGTGATAAGGCAGGTAGTTGTTAAACATGGCTGACATTAGTAAGGAGGTACAGGCTGAAATGGAGGTGAGGCAGTACAAACAGATCTCTGTTAATGGGTCGATCCCTCTGGGTCCGCTGTGCACTGAGGCAGAGAGATAGCTCACGGACCCTCCCATCCTAGTCGAACACTGTGCCAAGAAATATTATTATCCAGATTATTGATGAGCAGCCTTCCTTAGTGTCAGCTCATTCAATGTGACCACGGAAGCATTCTTCATTTCTTCATACCGATCATTAAAATGCTATCAAATCTAGTTTGTTGTAGTTTATTCTACAGCCCAGGACAGGATAAAATGTTAGCAGTTAACATGTCTGCAAACCACTGATAGATTTGTACCTGTCACAGGCTACGTTCCATATTGACATTTCTAAAAGAAAACATGTCATATGACATTCAAATGATATGTCTGTGACCTGACTACATATAGGGTAGGTGGAGGGGATGGGTGTTGGAGTTTACACGGGAAGGGTGCCAAGCCACTGCCCGTTCAAGACAGCAGTTAAACATTTGTAGCATTATACTATTGGATATTTTGAAGACAACCTCAGGACAATTAAAGGCTGAGTCTGTGGCGGCCAAAACTGGGTGTTTTTAAAGGTGCAATGTGTAAGTTATTTATTTTTTTAGTTTAAAATATTCAAAAGAATAACTGAAATTGTCAACACAATGGGAAGAAAGACCTGTTTTAACTTTAAATCAAAGATGTGTACTGAGGTAAGCATGCCAACCAGCTGGCCCCAGCCCATCCTGACTCGTACTACCTTTCTGAGCTACCAGTCTGGACCACTAACTGCACAGCTAACTGAGCTTAGTAGCCAATGGCATCGAGAGTTAGGAACAATTACTTTACAATTTACTTTTGCTGACCTTCAAGCAGTGGCTAATTCTTACATATCGCACCTTTAACAAAACCTCAGGACACCTTCAGTCAGGTTTGTGGCGATCAATTCAGGTTAAAGTGTTTTTTGTGCCTAAACCTGTAAAAAGTAAAGTTTCAACATATTGCCAATATTTATTCCATCAATTTGGTTCTATTTCTTAATAAAGTAAACATAAACTTAAACTAGAATATACAGTTAAAAGTCAAGATCAGTCAGAGGCAGCAACACTAGAGCACTTAATAACCAAAACATGTCCACTGAAACAGTACATAAAGCCACTCTTTCACTAAACCTTGGGATTAAAATTGTCTGGCTTTATCATTCAGAAGGCATTTGAGAATATTGGCAATGTTCACAAACATCACAAACCTAATTTCTTCAGCACTGATTAGAAGAAAAAAAAACTTGGAAACCAAAGCTATATGTCAAGAATTAAATCCAACCGTTTTCAAACCACAGCCTTATCTCCCTGGTTTTCTTTTTCATCATAACAATTTAATGCGTTCAAAACTTCATCAGCTCAAAGTGGCAAAATGGAGCAAAGCAATTCCAACAGCTGCATCTATAAAGGTGAAGAGAAACACACCTGTGCAATGCAACATATAACAAAACATTTACGCAACTCTACGTCAATGTGACAAAACCAATTAGCATGATATTTCAGTTACAGCTGTCTTGTTATCACTTGTTCATTGCTAACACATTTCCTTGTGTGTCAACTGGCAGTCACGATCTACATCCAATCAGAAGGTTTAAAAATAAAGTGCTCTTTTGTCTCATGTATGTTGGTGTTAGCATTAATATTGACTGTAAGTACCTTGTACTGCTACCATCGACAGATGTCATGCGTTTGTGACAACCTTCCACAATCTGAACAATGTGTGGTGCTTTTCAAAGACATCAGAGCCTACAGATAAACTCCCAATGCCGCTTGTGATTATATCTAGGATGTAAAGTTTTTTTTTTTCTAGTAGGCAGGATGTGTAAGTGATCTGATAGGACATGAACATGACGCTTGAGTAATGTCACTGGATTAAAGCATTTTACATCGACAGAACTGCACTGGAAATACTTGACAACAACAGGTTTAAGGCAGGATACACTACATGGTGTGTTTTCCTGAAAAGTGTTTTCATTACTTTTTAATGTTCAGTTCTCACGGTTTGAAGTTGATAAAGTTTTTAATAAAAATAAAAATCCAGGATTGTGAGCTCCAGGATGAAAGTAACCACCATGATCCTTAACTGGCCCTCAAATGGCTTTCGGTACAACACTTCCAGACTGAAATATCTGAGCTATTTCTTTGGACTTGCCAGAGGGGGCCTCCCCAAAGTAAGAGACCTCACTCGGTTTTCAGAGAACCAGGATTACCCTGGTAAACAAAAGTTTCCTGTGGGACCACAAGCCATAAAAATAAGTATGTATCAACATCTACACAATGGACTAACTCGACATTTTGCACACACATTAACTGTCTCCAGATGACTAATCCTAATGATTTTGGGGATCTTCTGACTTTTTCGTCAACATAATCAGTGGATTGCTATGAATTTTGGGACATCAATGTCCCCCTCTCAGGATGAATTGTCTGAATTTCCATCTAACGCCAAAATCAGGTCATCACTTGATGACCTCCAACATGAATGACTTTCCATCATCCTCCGCGTCCTTTAGCCCGTACTAAGTTGGGGAACATGTTTAACAGTATACCTAGGGTTGTGTCAGATCATTTTAAATGTATGTACTAATACAAATTACATGGCAAATATTGCAAACCAATTATAAAAACAATTAAATGTAATCAAACATTGAAACTATTGCACCATATACTATAACAATAAGGCAGCCACAAATGCATATCTGCAGGTATCTCTTTTAACATATCAAAACTTCCTCAGAGTAAATACATCATCAATTTTTACATCCATTTAGTCTTCATTATGCTGAATTTTCCTGTATATTTTACTATATAAATGTATGTCATAACAACCATTCATGTAATTATCACTGATGTAAACATATAATTAAAATCCCTGTATTACCATGTTTCTGGCCTCTGTCACAATAGGATGACCTCTAATTGCTGACTGCGTATTTACTTGAAAAGTGTCTAAACATCTGCCTGCCCTGCAACCACTTCACCCATGTTTCACACACACTCAATTACCATTTTTCATCTGTGTCAACTATACTTGAATATTGTGGAGATCACAGCCTCTGATAGGGGAATTTATTCCCTCACCTGATGTAGACAGAGGGAGTCACTGTAAAAGGATCTCCTGATTCTTAAGGCCCAGGTCACCAATGCAAAAGTGGGAGGAAATGTTGGAGGGGAATTACTGGAGGAGGGAGATATTTAAAATATTGGAAAGTAGGAAAAATTAAAAAGCTTCGACCGCTGCCAAGTAGCCTGGTACACTGACAGTCTCTGCGGACGCTCCAACGACAGCTGAACACGTCTGATAAGAAGTGAGCCAAGGAACAGCAGCAGAAAGAGAGGTACCAAGACTTAAAGAGAGACGAGAGACAAAGAGAGAGGGAGCGAGGGGAAGTCTGTGGAGCTTGATGCATCCTATTCGATAGAAAACAATTTGATTGATTCAACTTGAATAAGAAATGCTATTTTTTGACAAGTAGAATTTTGGCAATAATACAGAATTGTTCTCTTTATACCTAAAGGAAACATAATAATAAAAAAAAAAATATTTTGAGGATGGTGTCTGAGTTTAATTAACTTAATTAAGAGGAAGCTATGTTGTCTGACTGCACACTGGAGGATTTCCACTGCAAAAAAAAACAAAACACAACTTGCTTCAAAGACCAAGTGAAAGTGAAAGAAGACTGAGAGCATGTACATAAACATATTGCATCTAAAATATCCTCCATTTGCATGTTTTCCTATGTACATAATACCTTTTTGTATAATGACTATGTCTATTTTTAGCACAGATGGCTCATATGAGAGTCAAATTGCAGCCGTTGTCAGTAACTGCCTTTGCTCATTAAAGCACACTGTCCATGTACGTGTACTCATCAAATTCAGCCATCAGAATTTAACAGGAGTCGCATTAATCCAATGTCAGCTTCCCTGGTGACCTTTCAGCTACAAAATGAATGCAAAAATTTAAAAAATATGCACATGAACACTTGAAATGAACTTTTAATCCCATGTGACCAAGAGTGCAGTAGATATTGTCTTTATATTCTTATAATGAAAATGAGGTAACATTTTACAATAAAGTACACAGAAATGTGTACATATAGTCAATAAGGAATGAGTGAGGATTGAATCAGGAAAGCCCTGAAAATAATGAATCACTACGGAGTAATTAAAGAACTGTGGTTTGAAGACTATATATGAGGTAATGATAATCTACCAGAGAACAGATACAGAACATGATACAACATTAGGTTATGATTAGTTCATAAATAGTTGTGAATCATTACACTGATCACTTTATTCATGAGTACTTCTTGATTCACCATGAACCAGCTACACACATACACACACTAATGACAAATCATTACTTACTCATTACTTAATCATTAGTTACTTTGTATGTGCCCCCTAAAGTAAAACCACAGCACTGAGTAGTAACTAAGTAGTCCCTCATTACTTCATGATTATGATAATTAGCTGTAGAGTTTGTTTTTTTCCTGGGAGATCATTATTAGTTACTTAGAAACAGGCGGGTTTCACAAAAAAACATATTTTAATCATTTTATTTACACCACTTCTTAAATAGTAACTAATTATCAAGTAATTAATGTGAACACTTAGTAACTACTCAGTATTACATCACAGTTATTTAGGAATTACTCATTAATGATTAATTAATTATGTTCCTGATTCATTTCTCACGAGTTTCTTAGTAATTCAGTCTGCACATTTCTATGTATCTTAATTATTATCCTCACATAGTCATTGTTGTCATAAAAGCAGTATTATAAGTATTTAAACTTCACTGTTTTATTATAAACGATAACAGAACTCTTTGTGCTTTTATATTTGTTGTTCACAAAATAAAATATAGTTTTATTCAGCCAGGCCAATCCGAAATCAGAGAATAAACTACCTCCACAAAGTCAGCCCATTGGTCTTCAGTGCAGCTGTGGAGATTAGAATGCACATTATTTAGAAGGGTTTTTATGTTCATTCCCAGTCTCCATCTGAAAATCTGATGTTTGTAGAGGTCTGCTGCATCTCTCCCTCCCAGCTCATCTAAAGCTGAATAAACAAGAGAGTTTTAATTTTAATTGACTTGTGAATTGTTAAATTCCGCACATGAAACGGTAACACCATATGGTTCAGTCATTTCAAATGTTTCCAATTGGACCTCCACGTAAATATTTGTGAGTACAGGTGACTAAGGTTGTGAAGCTGAACATTCAACCAATACTCTCAACCCTTTTGGGTTGGCACAGCGGGCAACTGCTTTAAATAACAACTCCAGCAGTGAAGTAAACAAGAGCAGAAAGAATGCATTTGGTCCCTGTACTCACATATATGACAGAATAGATGATGTTGCCCACTATAGTGTTCACATCAGACTGAGGGTGTTTTGATCCTCATTCTTCCTAACTGCTTTGTTTTCATTAACCATTCCCCTTTGCAAGCTATTTTCACAGCTGCACTATTTTCTTCCTGTCTCGTCTGTTTTTCTGCTGCACATGGGCTTGGCTGACATGAAAGACTGAACGGTCTCGAAGAAATTACCACGCATTGGTGGCTCCATGCAAAGAAAAGAAAAAAAAACACTTTAAAAAGGATTTTGATTTTTGCATTTTTGTGTTCGGGAACAAAAAGGTGATCTTACAATTTACTCATCATCTTTACATGCTCAACCAGACCGAAACATTCTGCTGTTTAATGACACCTTCACTGATCTTCTATTTCTCACACGGTAGGTCTTAGCTGAGTCTTAATTACAGCTCATTTTCACCTGTTCAAACCTGTTTCCAAAACAAAGCTGATTTGATCATCCCCATGCAGCCCTGGTTATCTCACAGTCCTTTTTGTGTGGCTGCCAATATCCTGTCTCCTGGTGCCACTGTGAACTTGTGCACAGTGCCCTGTACACACTCAGCAATCCATGTTCATCAACCCTGTCCACCTTATTCCTTTAATCTATTGTCTACCTAAATAAACTGTGTGCCTTCTGACAGCAGGGCCTGTCAATACGACCTACAGGGGACGTGCAGGACTATTTCTAGTAGACCGGGTCTCACAAGGCCACAAATTGATTGAAAGCTGGATCCATTTTTGTACCACCTCTGGCACATTCATGTCAGCGCAACCAAGAGGGGAGCAAGTCAGCAATATTACAGTGAGTTAACATTGTTTTTCTTACCTGGGGGCCATGATCTCATCACAAAGATGACAAGACTTTTGCAAGTTGCAAAACATTCAGAAAAAAAGATGAACCCTTCTTCATTGTTTGATGTGTGCAATAACAAGTGAAGAACAGTGTGAATATAAAGCGTGAGACAAAGCCGTTTTCATATTTAGAAGTTTATATTTATGAAAATGTATAAGTTTATATCATGTTGTTAAGTATTTTTCAGACTGTTACCCTTCTCATCTTTAAGGCAGCAACTGAACAGTATGAAAACTGATTATTGTGCTTGTTTAGAGCTCATGAATAGTTTGTCATTTTGGAAGATATTTTTTTTTATTTTAGTTAGATGAGTCAGATGACTCAACACTCATGTGTATTCAATATACAATGGATTTACACGTAGCAACCCTTTAGCTTAGCTAAGCATTAAGACTGAGAAAAGTTAAAAAGTGAGTCCAGATCTGTCCAGAGTGTTTAGAGGGTCAAAGCGCCCTGTGGACACTTGACCTGTCCACTTTTCTTGGCCCAGAGTCACAGCTACAACTAGTGAAGAGGTCAGTATGTTTACTGGGGAAACAAAAGTTCTCAATCTGTGTGTCAGCACCATCGCTGTCTGTTTGTTTTACGAGCCAATCCGGAGAAAAACACACAACCAGAGAATACAGTGCTGGTTTTTAACTGTTAACTCTTAGTACTTCAGAATTAATGTTATTAACGTTATATTCATTGTGGTTTTATCTAACTGGGTTTGCATACAAATATCAGGGTCATCAGAGGCAGATTAGGATGAATCTTCTCAAGATAAGAAGTGAGATAAAAAAAAGAATGTGTCTAGAGCTACTAAAATGTGGGAAGTAAATGTAACTGACAAATTCTTTCAAAAATTGTTGCTATCTTTTCCTTTGTTCCTTCAGAGAATTCCAGTAGGTGGTGTGATGGGGGTTAATAATAATTAGTTAGTAATTATACAGACAACAATTTGATTTAGCAAATTATTTTTTACATCATATAAAGTGAAGTTAGTCTAAGGTTATGCAACAGGTTCAGTGTTGCTTCTAAAATATCAAACATTTAGACCAGTTCCACAGTATAGAATAAAAAGGGCCTCTTGAGTCTCTTATTTTGTTTTGCCCTTGTGTGTGACATTTGTCTTTCACACAATGAAACCAAGGGGGAACATTAATCAGGCATTGTTCATGACACCATCAAACATGATGTCTCAGGTGCGTGTGAGAGTATTTCAGGCCCCACAGGTCTGATGTGATGAAATTTTGCCAGATGATGCATTCTGGCACCGCTATGGAGATTGAAATATTACACAAATTGGCTTAATGGGGGTATTAAAATGTGTAACTTTGAAGGGGCCTCACTTTTCTACTTCCCTTGACGTATCCTATTAATCACTATATATCCAATCACAAAAGATTACCTTCAGACTGATTGGCCTGATAAAGCTCTGTCTTACAATCTTTGGAACAGTTATGATGATGCATGGAGATATCATTCATCAATTTTCTCGTTTATTCCTATTTAGAGATGGGATTTATTCCACAATGCTTGGAACCAAATGCAAGGAACAGCCCGTTTCTATATAAGCACTATAACTATAGCTCATTTTGAAAAAAACCTAGAGGTCCATTCAGTGAGTGGAGGTCAGGTGGCAGAAAGAAGTGGATGTTTGGTGTTTGAATCAACAGAGTAGCACCATATGAGTGGAGGCACTGTGAAAATGATGAATAATAAAAGGATTAATTATTTCTCACCCATACCACCAAGGGAGAATCCCCATATGGAGGTTTCAGTCAATGAATTAAACTCACAGATGTTTTAGCATCTGGTTGATCCTTTTGGCACTTGCCAAGGCAGTACACATCACCAGTGGGGACAACACATGCTCCTTCCCTGTTTCTGCGAGTGCAAGTATACACATAAGCAAAGTAAGCACCTGAGGATCCCACCTTCATTTTGCTGTTGGTCTGAATCCATACCATGGTTCTCTGATCACCTCATGTCATTTTTCTCCCACTTCGCTTTATCTTCACTAAACACAGAACAGTAAACATCGTCGACAGGGCAGGTCAATATACCATACACACATGGCCGCCATATTCCTCTGACATCACGTTAAGGGTGGAAAGCTCAAATGTCACACTGTATTACATACAAGTAACACAAGTCATACAAATGTAGGAAATCTGACAGATCGGTATAAATTCACATTTTCTAGATTGAGCAACTGGAAAGACCTTGGATAATGAAACTTCCCAAGGGACATCTGGACATTTTTCAAGGTAAAACAACATATTTGAGGACCTATTAGCTAGCGTTGGACAACAGCTAACATTAGCATTCAGACACTTCCTCGCCAACTTGCCACTTGACCCTGTCATATGTTACCATAGCTGTAAATTAACCCTTAATTATCAAGCCACATCATAGACTCATTGATTTAGCCCATGCTAACTATAGCTGTAGCCAAACTGTAGCTAATGGGTGATCAAATATGTTGATCATCTCCAGATTCTAACTATTCATTGTCTCATTGTTTACTAATTTATCGGAAAGCTGTGTAATGTCAACGCTTAGTCAGATTTCCTGCGTTCAATCCTACTTGCAACCTCTGATTCAACAGTACAACATTTGAGCTTCTGACCCTGAGCGTGATGTCAGAGGAAAATGGCTGCCATGGTCAGACAGAGTTGTTCTCCAAACAAGTGAAAGAGCAGAAACTGAACAAACCTAAAAGAAAAAGCTGTAAACTCAACAGGGCTTTGCATGGGGATTGAAAAGCACTGTGCTCAGTAATATTTTTACATAAATGTGAGTGTTAAGAACATGTGGAGAGTACAGATGGACAGGCAAGGGTTTTATAAGTGCTTTGATATTTAATTTTCCTCATGAAAAACCCACTCGCAATCAGCTGCTGTTTGCCTCTTCATGGAGACGCAAGCTACAAATGATTTACATCCTGTGAACTCTGCAGGGGACAGGTGTCTCATACTCTCAAGACAGAGTTTGGGTGAGGTATCACTTTCATTCAAAACAACATAATGAAACACACACATACACACACACACACAAACAGATGAACATACTGTAAAGTTGTGGACTTTACTTGCATGTGAATATGTCTGAGGAAGTTCAAAGTGACTCTCACATGCCTCGTCTTCACTTTGACCTCAACAAAATTCGCAGTCGAAGATAGAGATAGAGAGCGTTTCGATGGAGAGGAAGTGAAGCTTCAACAAGGCGGAACTTGTCAAATTTAATATAGTAGATAATGTAGAACACCAACCGAGATTTAAAGTAAGGTTGAATTAACCAGTGCCCAAAAGATAGAAACAAAAAATTGGACATTTTATGTTGTACTTCATGGCTGATCAAATACAGAGTTAGTTGAACTATATGATCTGAAGTTAAGTGAAATTTTTGAGATGTTACTACAAATTATAGCTACAAAAAAAAAGTCCTGGATTAAAAGGAAACCCTCCCCATCACATCATTTATACTTGATCTGAAACTGTTTCCTAACAGTTTAGTCACATCTCGAGCTCAGCCGATCATGACTTCCTTTAGCTTTTGCAAATGAATTTCTCCATCACTTCAAAGGCATTCTGCCACAGCAAGAGCAGCACTTTGCAACAGTTGTAGCCTGCCAGCATCAACAAGTTCACTTAAAGGCTTACTCACACCCCACGGTGTTTCTCTGAAGAAAGTTGTAAGCATTTTTGGATCTGTTTTGCTCTCTATGGCTCCGAAATACAAGCTGGTGAAAGTGGCTGGAAAGAAGCTGAATAATGTACGGCTCCCTCTGTTTACATAAAGATTTATGCATACTTACAGTTTTTTACCACGTCCATACTGAGGACATTTTCCTTTTGAGTTTCTTTTGTGTGTCTGTTTGTGTGCATCTGAAGGTGTGCTTGGATGAGGAACTATTTTACACAAAATGACTTTTCTGTTGTTAGGGTGTGTTCATTAAATATAATTGTCATGATCAAGAAGTTCCTTTGAAGCGAAAGCTGTCGGCTCTAATATCAGAACGGTTTTAGACACAAAATAGACGACAGAGATGTTGACGTTTTCATAGATTTAAAATAAATTATGCACTTCATGTTATTTCACTGCCAGTTGCCAATTAGGCCTTCTTGTTTATCCTGAGCCTTCATAACTTTTCCAACATATCTGAAATTACAAATAGACTATTTGCCATTCATCATCGGTCTTGCTGTCTAAACAGTGATAATGAAAATGTATGTTTACTGTATCATGCATGTCCATGAAAAGAGAAAGAAGGAAAAAGAAGGAAACTTCACATCCTGCCTCTGCAGCACCAAGGGTGTGGAGTTTCTGCTTTATGTGCAGCTTGATCGGTACACCTCAGTGTATTTGGCGTTTAGAGATGTTCTTGACAGCGTTCGCTTCATTGCGACCAATGGGGAAAAGTCTATTTTCATCTTCAATCCTTCTGTCCGAAACATCGACTTCTCTTTTATCTGTTTTGACCTGACCATAATTGACCATTTGGAAAAAAAGCCCTGCACCGCTAAGTAAATGCTGCTACATCCCACGGCACAATTTGCCAGTCGAAATACTTGGTGAAAAAATAGGTCCCCAGTTTTCTGGCAGTGGAAGTAGTAGTTATTTCTAGCTGGTGATTGGCAGGTATGCTGGCTGAAATGAAACCTGTCGCTGGCACATTTTTCCAGCTGTTGCCAGCTAGCTAATTGGGCTAAGGTTAGCTCCATGAGTCGTTGTAATGCCTAGCTTGTTCAGGGACCTAACAAACACTGTTAGATGAAACAAGGGGATATAAGACTTAATCAAAACCAAACAAAGCCAAGTTCAATCCTGTAAAGAATGACACTTCCAGGAGGGAGCCATCTTGAAACCAAACAGTTTATATAGGATCTATGCAGTTGAGGCCAGTCCATTAACTATGGTAGAGGGGCCATGCAATCAGGGATTAGAGTTACTGTGTTTTTAAGCTCTGGCTGGCTAAATCATATTGTGCTAAAACTAAATATGCCCAGCAAAACTTTAGTGTGGAGTTGATGATATGTAGACAGGTAAATAAAGAGGCAGCATTGTTCTTGTGTTGCAGGTGGATGTTGTGGAGATAGTTCTGAGTGCGATGATGTTAGAAATCACACTGTTATTTTCTTCTACAGGAACATCTGTTTGGCAGTTTGTTTTGCTTGTTCATATTTTGAAGCAGAATGTTTCCACTTTACAAAGGAGAGGCTTTTTTTGGATGAGGACTAATGATGTGTTTGGCAGACAGTATGATGGGTAATGTGTGCCAGGGTTGCTGGAGTGTAAACTTCCTAACAATCCTGTAAAGAGCAGCAGAGAGCTGCTAATGTTAGCCTACACGCTGATAGCTTTCAGGACTGGCCCTAACATGAAATAGAACTTATAAAGAAATGGAACATTTTTTTTCATTTTTTTTCTCCTTCACCAAACTTTTTTGAGCAAATGCCCGACTTGGAAATAACACTTTATCACTGTAGGTAGTTAACTACTTGGTAGGGCATGCTAACAATTGTTTTAGTCTTTGTAGAATTTTTAAGAATACCCACCATACTTTTTAAAGGCGCAATACGTAATAATTTCAGTTTAAACAATTGAAATCAATTATAATTAACAACAGAATGTGTTGAATTGACAGTTTTGATGTTATGTAAAGGACTTCTATGTATTGTGATGCAGAGACATCTAGCTACTGAAGTTAGCATGCTAACCAGCTTGCCACTTCATACCTCAAGACATAATAGTGCAATAGCAAACATAACACCAACACTCCCCAGTTGCTCCAGGCGTCAGCTAGCTGCACGGCTAGCTTAGCTACCAGCAGACACAGTACAGCAGTTGGTTGTTACTCTTGCCCCTGATGGGACCAAATCTGAGATATCGCAACTTTTAGTAATGAGTATTGTTTGTAATGGATTTTTTGTTTTGTTTTTTGTTATGGCCTCATGAACCCAACATCAGCACATTAAGAAATCTAAAGCTCTACAGCCTGTTTCGCCTTTAATTACAGGCAGATAATCCATGTTTTGGGGGAGGTTTCGGCAAATGATCAATTAACTATGGGACCAAAACACACCAGTGTCACGTTCTTGTAGAGCACCAAATTGCTTTTTTTTATTATTTTGTTCCATTAACTCTCTCAGGATAATATTTTTACTTATCTTGATGAATAGCAATAACAAACCCCTGGTACATACACTATTAATGATGTAGCACTCCTCATGTAGCTGGTAAATATAGAGTCAGAGTAGAGACATTTCCCATTTGGCTAACAACATGTCTTTCATTGATTATGTTTTGTCACCGTGTAATTAAAGTGAAGCAAAACAAAATGAGAGTGTTGCATTTAATTGTTTTATATCTTATCGCAGCGCATTTGAATGCAAACATTTAAAATAAGCCAGAGTCAACAAAATTACACAGGCTTCTTTAGAACTGCTTCCCCTCGGGCATCAGTAAAAAATCTGCAAGGGGAAACCTGGAGTTGTGCAGTGTATTATAATAGCCACAATTATGTTGTGTTCCATTGTGGTTTTTGGTCTGCTCAGCGAAATTGCCTCACCCAGCCATCTGGTTGCTCTGTTTGTTTTTCTCTGTCGTCCTCCGTCTCGTCAGGAGTGGTTAATCACAAAACTGAAAACAAATGCAACACACATTTTATCAAAAAAATATAAGGAGAGCACCTCTAAAAAGAGAGAGAGGGATTCTGTTTTGCGAACATGAGATTTCCACGAGAAATCCCTTTTTTGTTTTTGTCTTCTCTGTTTTTTTCTGATCTCCAGGAAGATTGACTGAGTAGGAGGTTGTGGCCATCGAGAGGATGTGAAGGTGAGTACAAGATTTTCTCAAAGTTGTACCTGTAATAACTTGAAAGTACATCATACCTTCAAACTGAGCTGTAGAAGGTGAGTTCTGAAAAATAAGTTGTTTATGAGTCAAACATTTTGTAATCTCCTCTTTTGAATATCTGTTGAATATAATTGAAAAAGCTCAGTCCTCTTCTCATTGTTTGCTGATGTTATTGCTACCGCTCTTCGATACTTTGATGATGTAGAGAGGAGGAAGTGGATTGTTAACCGCGTAATGGACAGGAAGTTAGCTGAAACGATGACAGCAGCATTAAAGGGTCTCTGAGACAACGCCCCCCGAGAACACGCACACAGTCACATCCTTTGGCATGTTGCAGAAAATCCAACCTGAGTCCTTCACGAAGAAATCCACAGTCCAGCAGCATTAAACAATTCGTCCACGGGCTTTTACAAGGCAGGAGAGATGAGTAAGGTCTCATTGTTCATGTCACGTTACACCCGGCTTACATATCGCCAACGGATAAGTGATTAACATATGTAAATTACCACAAATTGTTAAATAGAGCCAATTTAAGTGTGTATTTTATTGACTTAGACCTATTTTCCAAAAAGAAGTTTGTGTTATTTCTTCTCTTAAAAGCCACATTAAAACATGCAAATTAACTCCGATCGAACTAAGAAGTGACTCTGAGGCAGTAGAATGGTTTCATTTTCCGTCCAATTTGCTCTCCTCCTCATTGTTAACCCGATTTTTTCTATATACCAAAATACTATTTTCATTTTCATTATAGTAGTGATTGCAAAGGCTGAATTTAAATTTTAAAAAGCCAACACGGGAATCGCCAAAGAATATTACCTGTTGTAGAGAAAAACAGAAAGAAATAGTGCAAAATATTTTCAATATATTCACCTGAGTTTCTACCTTGGGTGGAAGGTAGTAAATTAATCAGCCTCACATGATAACCTGACCTCGTGAAAAGAGCTCTTATTCCTAGTGAGTTGTTCATTATCCTCAGGAATATACTGCAGAGTAAGTGTGTGTGTGAGAGTGTGTGTGTGTGTGTGTGTGTGTGTGTGTGTGTGTGCTCGTGTAATTGCGTGACTGCACATAATTACTGTACTTGAGCAGGTCTTTGCCTACTTGCATCCTGCCTGAAAATTGCATGTGTGTATTTACTGATCATTCACAGTGTGTGCTGTCGAAATATAATGATTGCATGGGCAGAGGAGATAGTATTATCTAGGATGTCCAAAAGACCAGGCAATGTCACTTGGTGGGATAAGTGTGAGCCAGCAATTGAACAGAGGTCCATTATTGCCAGTAGAGGATTTCTGATGATGTTTGTGAAAGCTATTATAACGCAGAAATTGAAAGAGCTGAGCGCTCAATACAGAGTGCTCTCCACCAGCTCCGGCTGTTTATGTAAAGCACTCCTACAGGGATCGAAAGCCGTCCACTGGTGTCTCACTTTGGAGAGGGGAGGACAAAAAGAAAGACGGAGGGAGGAGGGGAGGGGAAAAAGACACCATGTGCTTCAGTTTGCAAAATGTGATTTCAATAAATACACCATCCTCAGACCTGGCTTCAGACAATTGTACCAAAACACTCCTAGTCAAACTGAGTCATGACCTGTTAGTGGCTGCTGACAGCAGCTCTGTCACCACTCATCTGTGGCCTTCCTAAAATCTTGCCACTGCTCTCATGATACCCCCCCAAGTTTGTTCATTCCACTTGGAACAAAATCTCTATTTCACCATCTCATTTAGGCTAGTCAGGTCTGCTGCTAAAAAAAAATCCTCTGTGAAGCTCACCTAGCACAGTAAATATCTGTAATCCTGGCATTCTCCAGAGTCTAGCTCAAACATAAATTTGGCTTGAGGACAAGTGACATGAATAATTCAAAAGGAACTGCAACATATTCAGCACCATTATAAAACTAAATGATACAGGAATAAGGAGAAAGAAAGATATGTATGTCCTCTTTTCACGTATATACTCGCATAGAAATATTGAAACATTCTCAGAGAAGTTTTACAGCGCCGCTATCTGTGAAGAATAGGACAAGCGCTTCCTTTGGGTTTTCAGCTACCGGTGGGGATTTGTAAGAAGCTGATAAAAGCTACTGAGGACCGTGTGGCTGTTGGGTTTCATCGCAAATCTCAGCAGATATCATTTGCTATTGAGTCATTGGACAGATACACCCGAGTATATGCTTAATGTCCACTTTACCATAGGTACATAAATCAGATATATATCAGCTTATAGCAGGTGGTTTGATATCTTTATCTGGCTTTACTAGCATGTGAAAATTGCGATTGTGGGGGCATTTTGTAATCTAATCCAGCGGAAATGTTTGGCCCGTGATCACACTTTTGAATATACTGAAAAGCTAATAATACAGAAATTGATTCAATTAATTTTTCAAAACAGATCTGTGGCAAGGCCCCTGATATATACTCTTTATATATAATGTAGCGTTGGCACTGCAGTAACAGTTAAAAGATTGCAGCTATAGCCATACGTGCCTTGATACGTCCTTAGTTGTTTTCCTTCGTAGGTCTCCTTCAAACCTGTCCTTGCTTCACCTCTTCATTTTCCTTCTGTTCCCCCCCACTCTGTAAGTCTAATTTGCCATCATACTTTCCTGTTTCCTGTAATGATTCCCTTCCTCCTGCCTCGTGTATAGTCCTTTTGCTCAAAGCTGTTTGTGGTGACTCATCTTAACTGAGCTGCTCGGCATCCGGGTATCAATGACTTCTTCACGTTAGTGGTGCACTCGCTATGTGACAACCTGCCAAGGATAGGAAAAATATGAACAAGGAAAAATTCTGTATTTCATTGTCAGAAGGTTAAGCTTAGCTGATTGTCATTTTACAACAATAGGGTCGTAAAACAAAACTGAGATTAGTCCCTTTAAAAACTGAAAAACTGAAGAATCTCACAGCCTGAGAAAAGGAGCTGCTCTGTAGTGTGGTGGTACGGCAGCAGATACTTCTGTATCTTTTGCGAGGTGGCAGCAGGGTGAACCGACGGTTTTGTTACACTTGCTCATGTACATAGTCTGATACAGTTGGTGTGTAATCTGCCAATTTACACAAAGAAGAAGAAACAAACACTTGCTGCTTCAACACATAGTATAGCAATCATAGCTTCCACTTCCCTGTTTTGGTACAGTTGCTACCACACTGATGCAAACTGTACCCGACACGAACTGCATTCAAGACCAGCTTTTAATCTGGAAGTGTGCCCAAGTGTTCACACTAATCAAACAAACTGGACCTTGTGGTCAAGTGTGTCATGTGTACATCTATCACTGGTGCTCTGTAGGTGGGTAGCAAGAGCCTTCCTGTCCTGGGCAGAGCACAAACATTCCAGTTTGTGATCTCTCCAGTCAGGATGCTTTCTATCGCTCCTCTGTGAAAGATGACAAGAACTGAAAAAAGAAAAGAAAAGGTGGACCTGTGCATTTTGGGGTACAAAACCCCGGGGGGCTGGGGCAGTAGACTATATGAGTACATTACAGCAGCTAAAGTACAAGGACATGATCCCTCAACAGCTTCCCACCCGAGAACACCACCAGTTTCATTCAATGGGGCCAAACACTGCTGCTGGGCATTGAACTCAAGTCTTTGTAGTGCTTTTTTCCCCTGCACCACCCGGGTGCCTCCATCACTGTGCTACCTCTACTGACTTCAGTAACTCTGAATCGGAGCACAGTCGTACATTCACCTTGTACTGTACCTCGGAGAAACGACTTATTATTCAGTCTGCACTTAGTGTCTTGCCACTCCGAAGTATGTAATGGACACAAAACAAGCTTCTCTTTTTATTTTCTTCTCTTTACTGCTCATTTACTACTCAGAACTGTCAAAGCCCTCAGGCCTTGTGATTATATATCTTTACAGATGGTCATTAGGTCATGCTGCTGTTCGTCAGGTTCTACTGCTGCCGTGAGGGAGAATGTGCGGCTTTAATCTTCCACATGTCGAACTCACATGCTGAATATTGACAGCAGACACAGATGAATAAAAAAGATATTGAAATTCCCACAAGAGCTCATACTCGTGCACATCCCTACAACCTCTTGGAGGAAGGGTATTAGTCACCGAGACACTGAAAGGCATGAATAAACACAGCTAGGGATGACTGGGTCTGAGGCCAGAGAGACAGACTGGCTAAATACAGCCAACAGTTTGACATCTCTCTCCCCTGGGACGGGGTGGTACATAGGGTTGAACGTCTGGTGGCACCTTTTGGTATGAAAAATACTGCGATCTGTATGTGTTTTGCATTTTCTTCATCCTAACCTTTGCTGCTTTGAGAGATTACATTTCTGAGCATTGTCGGCCTGCTGTGTGTGGGAATGATCTGAATCTGTAAGTTGACGTTGAAAGGCAACAAGAGGGTGCGGATTGGCCAGGCTGACAAAGGGGACGGCGCATTGTTATCTTTTTTTCAGCGTCTATTTGCCGACTTATCTCTAAAAATGTATCATTTCACCCTTGAAACAGCGTCCCGCGAAAACTTAAGTGGGAGGCACTCAGGCATGAAGGAGGGCCACATGCACAGAATGCATCTGTATAGGGGAACGCACAAACACACACACGCACACACACACACGCTTACTCAAGTTTCACTATTTACACAGTTCTCGTATGGGCACAGTGCAGAGTAAAGGTCCCTTTTATGCTCGTTGTGTAGTTTTAAGGCCATGGGTCATTGTCTCTAGGAATGTCATTTGCCAGAACATTTTATGACTCTGTCGGTCGACCCCCATAAGCCCCAGGGGAAGAGACAGAGAGGAAGAACTCATCCTTGTATTAAAGCTATAAATAAAATCATTGGACTTGTGATATTGTTTCAAACCTCTAGGCTGCTTGCTCATCCTGCTGCTGTGAAGGACAATTTTCTGGCTGTGACAGGTGTTAGAGGATTGTTGCATGCCCTCTAGCAGTCTAGAAGAGGCTCTCCGGACATGGGCTGCAGACCAACAGCATGCTGCGACTGAGACATCAGGCCCTGAACAGGTTGGTCATCTCATCTGATAGAGCCGAGTCTGTCGTACTAGCCTTCACAGTCGAGCAGCCCCGCGGCGCTGAGCCACGAGCACTAAACAAGGTGATAAAATACAGTAACTGGGCAGAGTTCCTCCTAATACTTAACCAGGCAGCTTCAGGTCAGCTGCCAGCTGCTCTCAAGCTCCCAAGCATTTAGCAGAATGTTAGGTTGCTGGAGCATACTGGACAAAACGACATTGTTTATGATCCGGGTTTATGCTTTCTGGCAAAGCGCTAGGTGAAAACTCTCATGTCTGTCAATGTGGCGCTGCAGCCAGCAGGTGGTCAGCTTAGCTCAGCACCGGAAACAGTGACACAGCGACATGACATTTTTAGTACGGATTCAACAAGCACATGTAACGCCTTAACCAGTAGTATTGTTGTTAGTTGTTAGTTACATTTTGTTGGCTTTTTAGCCAGAGTCACGCCAGCTGTTACCTGTGTTTTGGCAGTAGCTTCATATTCATATCCAAAATTTCGTCGTATTTCTACAACAAGACACAATATCGTATGAAAATAATAATTAGGGATGGGAAATAGTAAGTGCACCATTATCTGTCTGTTCTACCCATGAACGTCTGAATACAGCGTCAGAGGTGGAGTCTTGTTCGTTCCTTTTGAAACTCCTCAGTTGCACATGATGTCAAAAAAGTTCCCGCTAGACTTCCGCTAGTCGAGTCGGCTAACTTCTGGTTTAGGCTGCAGGTAACTTAAATAGGGATAAAACAATATATTTTGCGGCTCTTCTAGACTTTCAAAATGTTATTGGACCAAACAGACCAGGGTATTTTGACATTTTACAGCCATCCTTTCATGATATGAGCTTACAGGAAAAGTCTTTTTGGGCCCCAGTGCATCACGTTGTAATTACATGGTTTAACACTATGCAAGTTGGCTTCAAAGCTTGGTGCTCATCCTAGGGGGTTGATTCAACAAGGTAAATTAGCCGTCGTAAATGACGCGCCTAACTGGGTCGATCAGAAGCTGTTTTTTCATTTATTATTCATCAGAAAAAGTATTTAGAGAACAGCCTCAGAATTTCAGTAGAGTGAGAGAATTATTTACAGAACAGGGTTTTCATGAACTTTAATGAATAAACTTCAGTTGGCTAACCAATGAGGATGATCCTTGATCAAGAGTAACGATATCGACACATTTTACTCAGATGTGTAATTGAAAAAAAGAACTCACTCAACCCTGAATATTATACTGTAACATAGCTCTTGGCAGTTAGTTATGGATATGAGTGTGTGCTGAATGGATGAGGGTACATGTCGAGTAAAAATGATCGCTCCCACACCTACAGCAGAGGACCAGGCTTCGACACCAGACAGACAAGATTACAGGCCGGTCTGTCTCTCACACACACTTCTCATCAGACCACTCACCCTTTTTTACAAAACAGTTCTTCTCAAAAGACTGTTTTTTTTTCGGCTGTGCTTCAGAGAGTGGTTGAGCCAAAATCACTGTACCTATATTCTCTATCAGCTCCACTTGCTGTTGAGAAATGTGCACCTGATTGCTGTCAAAAAGAGGGGAAAAAATCCTGCTTCTCTAAGGTTTTTCTTTCAGTCCGCATTTGTACAGCATGGATTTAATTCTGCAACACACTGAGGAATAGAGCGAGCATATGCTTTAAGAATCAAGGCTTTTCAAAAATGTATGTAGTCCATACTTTGAGCCACTTATCCTTTTAAAATGACTCGGAACACCTGGGTACTCAAGACCAGCTTAGACCAGATTGCTTGAGGATGAGGAAATTCAAGATTCAACAGATGGATAGAGTCTCTTCCCACAGCATCTGAAGCAGATGGAGCAGCAACGGCATCTCAAGGACTTAAACTTCAGCTCAGGTGGAAAACCAAAGGGGCTGGATAACATGTGATTTTGTTTTTCCTGGAAAATTTCCCCGGCTAATTGTATAAAAATCTGTCTCTCACTTCGATCAAAATTTCTGACCTGACAATGCTTCAATGTTTAGAGAGACAACTCAATCGCAATTTTTCAAAACAAATTTTTCTTCTTCATCACAAGAATAATAGCTTGAGCCTGCAGGGTACACAAAAACAGCCAGCTGTGGGTGGTAAAACTCGAAGATCAATGGATTTTAACATTTATAGTGTTCCTGTTAATTACACCCCGGTGGAGATTTTGTTGGCACAGTCATAACAAGAGTTGTTTATGTCTTTGGTGAAGGGTCATTACAGAGCTCAGGTCGGAGATCTATCCCCTTTTAATTATCTCTCCATTTGTAAAGTCCCGGTCACATCAGCACTGCATCAAGCTGTCAGCCGCACCGTTGAACTCTATGAGGATGGAGCAAGGTTAATTATATTGTTATTGCATGACTGTAATATACTGAACTGATTCAGAACTGATTACATCTTGTGTGCAGGTAAAATCAATCAAACATGCTGAATTATTAGAGCTTCAGGATAAACTTAAACTTCCCAAAACATGGGCTGAAGATTGGAAAATAAACGGACATAAACTTGAATACCTCTAAGATCGATGATGTTTTTATGGAAAATTATAATAACTGGCACCCTTCGATATTGACGTTATCCATCTTTGTTCATACTGTCACTTTTTGGGTCACTTCACATATAAAAAACACAATATCTTTGTATTGCCAGTGCAGAAAGGCTTTGCTGATGGTTTTAGCCTGTGTGCACAGACTGGAGCAAATCTTTGTGCTTTTAGTGCTACTTCATTTTTCCCTGATGAAGTTGCACTAAATGGCACAGGAGTTTCTTCATTGTATTTATTTATTTATTTTATGTGAAAAATGTAGTACATGCTAATACCTAAATGACAGAGGTCAATTGACAATGACTTGCATAAGGACATGTATCACCATTGGAGAGTACCAGTGAGAAATCGTACACAACTACTTAGAAAAATCGGTTGTCAGGTTTTGCTGCTTACTGATCTAGATTTTTAACCGTCTCAAGACCCAGCTGTGAGAGCAGACACTTGTCAGCAAGGGAACAGACTTTGACACGTCGGTTTCTATCACTCTCCCTCTTCACCGTCTTTCCCTCCTCCAATAGCAATTGGTCATTTTTCTTGAGCTATTTCAGTTATTCCAGTTATTCGCGGTTATCCACAGTTATTCCACTGTTGCCGAGGGAAAACAATGTCTCATTTATGCTGTTATTCTAAAAAAGTGAAAGTGAGGCTTATGGGAAACCAATCTATATGCAGATGGTGGCAATTTTCTAGAGCCAATGCATATTGCAATTGGTACTTACTCTGAAATGATAAGTCAAAGCAAAAAAGTTGCATGACATACATCAAGTAAGTTGACTTGCGTACCAAAGTTGAAATTGGTTAACACTGACTTTTGGTTTAAATAGGACGTGAAGAGCAGCCTCCTTGTAAAAGGATACTAGATCACCTGACTTTGTCCTTTGCTCCTATCATCATTTCTGCATCTGTAAGAGGCTGGCACCTAAGAATGATCACAAATTTGAGAGGTAATAAGCTGCGTAAACAGATTATTTACCTATAGATTCAGCTGTGTTTTTGGGGAGTACGGTCAAGACGATAACTGTCTTCCATTGTCTCCCTTTAAAAAAAAACACAGAGATTGCGAAGGATTCTTTTTTTCCAAATCATAAAAGTTGTGTTCTACACATTGCGGCAGCCCATTGCTTCTCAGGACTCCTTAATGGGATTTGAATAGGATGCCTCCACAACTTAAACCCAAACCCACACTACTCTTGAATAGGAGAATAAATTAAACCTTTGTTGCAATAATAACCAATTAAAGCGAGATCAAAATAATGCATTATCATGGTAGTTTGGCTGACATGAAAGCATTACTATTAATTCCCCTTCAAATTTTCAAATACAAAAGTGCGTTCGCTGGTCATGCTGAGATATGATGCATGAGTAAAGCTAAAAGCTCCCCTGTCAATGCACCGTGTGGTGCTAAGTGCCTATTTTCAGTTCATTAAAACCATTTGAGCCTTAATTATTAGGACAGAAAATCTGCGCTAGTTTAATCAGACTAAAACCATTGCATTATTTCATTGAGTTACTTTTCTTTTACTATCATGCATCTGTGATGTATCAGGGTGATAAATACAGTAGATGTTAATCAATGACCACCACTGGAAAACACACACTGATCAAAATAGAGGGCCTTTTTTTTTCCCATTTAGCCATTTCAGACCAGGAAAAGCACAGATTGTCTGATAACATTAATTAATGGTATTGCATGTTGTCCCGGAATAGCTTCCTGGGACACCTGAATACAACAGAGCCATCATGAATAGATTGATTTTATAAAAACAACTTCTCTGAATACGAGTTTATGTCTAAACCAACTGACAGATGTGGTGAAAGGGGGCAATAGCAGATTCAAGTAAATTCTTTGCTTCAATCATGTTGTGTATAGTTAAAGTTAAAAGTGCATTTTCCCTCCAGTCTAATGACACACGTGATCATAATGTTAATGGATGGTTTTAATTAAGTTGGTAAGTCTTCAAATTTCTTGCACTCCATAATCACAGTTTCGCCCCCCTGCCCGCCTTGTTACAAAAAGCATTGTTCTGAAACCAACACCAATGTAATTAACATGATTACAGCGTGTTCCATCATGCTACAACCTCCTAACAAGATCTTTTAGTTGGATCATTAGCTGCCTCCATCACCTGCCTCCTATATCAAACTGGGACGTTATTGTTTGTGGCAGATGCAGGCCATCAGCTCACCCAGAGGCCTGTGGATGCAGTTAGTGCGGTGATACAAATATTAATTCATCCCGATATCAATTTTCAATTAAATATATGTTCTAAACTCACTCCTTTGCTTTTAGCTTGGAGCTGAATCTTTCCGCTACACCGTGAAGCCTTGTTGTACCTTTGAAGCACTCCAAAAGGTTAAATACTACACTTTGCTTTTCGAGGGCACAATGGACACCTTTCGCTTGCCACTCTTTTGTCATGTCTAGTCTGAAATTACAAACAAGGTTTCCTGTTGTTCAACCATCTCCCCTGGGGATAACAGTGTAACTGTGTAGCAATCGACTATGCCAGGACTCTACAATGTCTCTCCACCGTGGCCTGTGTGGAGGCACTGCTTTCCTGCAGCACAGATTGAGTTCAAGCCCCCAGACTCAAAGCAACGATTCAGACCGTTTCTTATATTTTTTTCTCTGAAATGAGGAGTCTGTGTGATTGACAGGGTGTTAATAGTAAATGGATCAGAGCAGCGATGTTGTCTGTTCACAGTAAAAAGGGAACTATCCGCCGTACCATATAGGTACATCCAGAGAGCCACAACACACCTACTCTGGCCTTCAACATATGCTCATAATTCATGGCTCTCCTGCAGGTAAAGAGAGGCATTTGATAATAATGGCTGTATGCAGAGGTGAGAAGCTACGTTTTTTACTGTCAGAAGAAATCCTATCCTGTCTATAACTCTGAATCTTTATATTCAACTGTGTTTAGTGTGCACCACTGCGACTAGCCATTCATTTACAAAGGAAATTATTAACATAATCATAAGTAACATCGGCCAACAGGAAGCAGCTGTCACCGATGATTGACTTGCAAGAATGTGGGCCTTAAAGAGTGTTTAATATATAGTGCTCATATCAAACCTGAATCATACTGTGGAAATGAAATATACGAGAACACGTGGGTGTGTGTTCTTCACATTAGATTAATCAATTCAATATGTTCTGATGAAAAGGGATAACAGCAGCAAGTTTATAAGTTATAATTAAGTTGTTTCGTTTAAAAAAGAAAAAAACCTGAAGAAAACTTTCACCAGAAAATAAAAAATGTGGTCATCATCAGCATATCATGTAATGCATTAACAGTTGTTATTTCCATGATGTGTTGTCATAACAAATTAGAAATAATCAGTGTTCAAGAAGGGATGCCTAAATTTAATTATAAAAGGCCAAAATAAGATAACAACATTTCAGTTTTACGACAAAGGCTGCATGTGCACGTCAATGCTCATGTCACGTGGAAACAGTTCACACCATTAGGACTCGGCAGAACTGATGTGCGACTGACAAGGATCCCAAAGTGAACGGGATAAATGAACCTGGAAATGTTTCAGAATCTATGTGTGAGAGCAGTTTAAGATTAGACTCTAAAAAAAAAACACCATCATGAAAGAATTGTGCCCGCCAGTACTTTACCCTGAGGAGAAACTGGCGCTGTCACGCCTCACAGCAAGATTTATCGGCACCTCTGCGAGAGGGTGTATGATTCCCTCACACCTCTCTCCTGACTCAGGGGTCACTGACAGTGACTTATGCGAGAGGAGACAGAAGTGTCAGAGGGAAAATATGTGTGTCAGCTCACATCAGGTCCTTTCTGCTCCCCTGGAACCCGATCACATCTGAAACAGTTAGAAATCCCTGACCGTGATGCTATGATACCTCCACAACCTGAAGTGCTACTTCAATACATTTTTTTATGGTATGTAAGAGCTCAAAATCTACTGAAAATGACATACTGTATACAGGAAAATACATTTTATTGACGTTTTCTCCTTTTTAAAAATAGATGTGGACAATCAAATTCTGTCTGTCAAACGTCTAAACAGTAACTGTATGATTAAGTGCTGTGCAAGTTTATAAAAACTCAAAATATATTTTTTATATTTTTCTCTGACATTGATCAAGAGCTCTGACCTCAGAAGCCAGTTTTACTGTGTATGATTATCATCAGTTGACCGTTTGCAAGGCACCCCTCCTACTGCTACACCTATCATGTTTTCCATTGTGGCACGGCACATAATTTAGTTTTCAGTCATAATAGCAGCACTAGCACCAATCAAAACTCAAATTCGCTAAGATGAACACTGCAATGAGAAGCTCTAGCTAGTGGACTAAGCTAATATTAGCTCCATGAGTTGGTTTGTAAAATCTCCTGGTGATTTTCCCCTCCAGCTAACTCGTTCCTGTAAGCCCTACAACTCGATGGCTGTGTAGATGATGTCGTACTGAGGCTAAAACTACATGTCCCTGGTAAAAAAAAAAAAAAAGTCAAAATTCTTAATCTGTAATACATGAGACAAAGAATAGTAATTTCCTAAATTTTGTGTTCCTTGGCATTACGCTGAAAAATGTTAGAAGCGACTACAGTGGACAGTGAGCGAAAATGCTCCTTGCCCTCTGAAGCAATGCTGGATTAGCTCAATCTGCATGGATTAAAGTTAGCCTAAAATTGTTGACTGAACATGCTAATGTTTGTAGCTCATGTTTTGGCCTTAAAAAAACAGTAAAAATGAAGTGCTTGATGGAGTCTCTGCTTGTAGCGTGATTGGATTGTTTTAAAACGGGGTTAAACCGTCATGAATTCTGAAGAAATACGAGAACTTGTCTCCGTAGAGTACAAACATTGTTCAAGACTTTAGAGCTACATCTCTCAGTAAAGGCATATCCATTTCTTTGTCTGCGGCTGTTGTTTACACCACCTATGTGAATTACTATGGCTGCACACAGATATACTTTACCACTTTGTCTATTCGATTACACATTAAACATGGATGCGTTAACCTTGTAGCATTGACCAGTGACTGCAGTAGAGCTCTGCAGTGCACCTTAAATGCCACATCTATACCTGTGTGGGAATTCCATTATTGCAAAGCTTTTGTCGTTGGCTCTGCACAGCAGGATAACCTGTTGGTGCTGACAAAAGGAAATGGTGGGGAACAATGCTCACAGAAAACATGACTCACATCAGGAGGGGGTAGATTAACTGACAGCTGAGGCTGCCGTGCCGTGTACTGCTTTTGTGAAAAATGCAAAAAAATTACCTTAACATGAGTTTGTCACATTTTACATATTTATATTTGCCGCCCTAACAACCCTGTTAACAACAACAGCAGCAATAATAGGCAGACGATAATGTCATCTTTCAAATTCTCTGTCTGTCTTGTTCTAGTACAATGTGAAGCACATACACAACATTTCCAGCCAAGCACTGTGGTCCCCCCATAAATGCATCCAGCGCAGGAGAACTACCCAGACACCAGGCCAGAGATAAATCCTACTCATTTCCTGTGTTGACAGTCTGAGGCTGCTTCCTTGACTTGGTAAAATTAACGGTCCAGAACGTTATTTTCCTATCCAGTATGCTGCCATCAATCATCCTGTGTGCCTTCATCACTTTCAAAAATTATGTGTCACTGTTTTCTACAAAGGCAAAGCAACAAATTTAGTCACAAGGCAAAGGAGTGATGATAAACGCACAAGTCTGAGGGTGAAATGTGAAAAGGGAGAAGTAAAACTTCTGGATGAGTTGAATTCCTGCCTGTACAGGAGTGAGGATGTACTGCACAGCAATCATCACTGCATAGTTAAAGGTGCAATATGTGAGAACTGGCATCTCTCAAATTCAAAGAAATAGAGGTCAGCATATCACCAGGGTAACCGCTAACTGCTGTTGACTGTAGCTGCCCTACTGTAGCTGATTAACACTGCTAGCACAGGGGCTTTGAATTGGGGCGAGATGGAGATGGCTGGTTAGCATGTTAACTTCACCTCTCTGAAACACAATATGTAGGTACCCTAATGCCAAAATCGCTATTCATTCACATTCTATTAATTATCTCAGACATAATATCGTCCCCTTTAAGAATTGTAGTTAAACATTCAAGAGAAATGAAGGTCAACATTATGCCAAACACATCTATGTTCATGTGGCAGAGAACTCTATTGAAGTTAGCATGCTACCCAGCTAGCCTAAAGCCATTGTGTAGCTGAAGAAGTGATAGAAAACACCATTGACATTCCGCCAGTGAGAAGCTCCAGGCAGGGTCAGCTGACACACTGGCTAGCTGCACAGTTAACTGCACTTGCTGTTAGCAATTAGCAGCATTTCATAGCTATTTTTGGAGTATTATAGAGTTATGAGTTAGACAGGTGGCCAGTTCTTACATTTTGCACCTTCAATGAAAGTGTTGGTGGCAAACTAGTCTGCATGCACTAACCTACAGTGAGAGCGAACATAATGTATCTTTATTGATCCACTGACATAAGTAAGTGAAAGAAGTGTGGAATCACTGCAGCGAAAATATATTCTTTAACCACTGAGAAAAAAACCCTAAATGTTGACCTCACGAAACTGATTAAGTACTTGCGGAGAGAGTGCTATTCATACATCATCTGTTATATAAAGTGCCACAGGCGAAGTATTAATAGTTTTGAAAAACAGAATCTTGGCAAAAGACTCCAAAAGCTGTTCATCTCTCAAAAGACAAGCATAAAACTCAAATGGAATTTATTTTTTTGGTTTAAGGCAAACATGGCAGACACCAGCATGCACATTTTATAAGCTTGATTCAACATAATTTATTTTTAATGCGATATGAGAGTTAAAACAGTTCCGTATGTGAAATATTAGCATGAGCTGCATTTTTTGAGACACTGAATCTGCATTTGAGGCCCTAAAAGTGGTTTGATTTGTGTTTTATCGCAGAATAACAACTAGCCTCATGTACCTTGATAGACAGAGGAGAAGGTATATCATAACTGGTGACTGTGACTACTCCTGCGTGAAGTATGGAGTTTCATTGCAGAGTGGGAAATTGCAAGTGCCAGGGAACAGAAGTGAATGACATCAAGGAGGATGGTATGGTAAGGGAGCATGTAAAGCGCATCCTCATTTCACTTCGAGGCTGATGCTCCTTCACTCCCTGATCACAGAACAGCAAGGGCTGATGGGAGAGCGGCAGGGTGGGGGAATGTGATTTGAGGGCATCAAGAAGCGGAACTGACAGAGACGGATTCACTGTGGCCCAAGCATGGAATTGCTTTTCCTTTCCCCTGGAACTGAGCTGGAAGTGCCTGCGGCTGCAAACAATCTCTAAGCAGCAGCTTTCACAAAGCCCAAGAGCCAGAACCATGAGAGCTCAGAGGCAGGTGAGAAAAACGCTCAACTATTTAGAACAAGTGAAAATCAGATGGCAAAGAATAACTAAAAATCAGCCCAGGTCCTCAAAACTGTTGCATCAACAGAAAAATGCTTATCTGACCATCCCGTATGTCTTTTCATATAAATTAGCTGCATTGTAGCATGCACGCGTTACTGTCTCTTGAGTCTGTGCGCACACACACCGCCATGCTTACGGGTGTGTGAGCGCCAGGGACGGCCTGTGCGTGTTGTCGAGTTGCACAGCTTACTAATTACGCAGGTGTTACAGGGCTCCACAACGAACACTTATGAACACAAGGGAGTGTTTCGCTCTTTTGGCTTGACTGGATGGAGATGCACTATTTAATTCACACCTTAACCTGAGAGAAGCTCCTCGTGGAGTTGAGAAATGAATGGAAAATAAAAGTGGAGCGATAGATGCTTCATATCAGAGCTACAGTGGCCGCCATCAGCACCATTAAAAAGGTCGTAAATTAACACTCCATCAACGCACTCTACGCCACAACGAGCCACGAGAGAGGGGATGCGACGACGGAGAACATCATTAGAAGTATTTATGCATTAGCAGAGGAAGTACAGATTAATCTCATTTGAATTCAATGTGACAAATAGCTTAGCTCCTAATGGCCCAAACTCTTGGGGTTAACATTCGTTCCAAGGAGATCAGAACGGAGCCCCCGTTGTTTCACCTCTAATGGTGCATGTCTGTGAGGAGATGAGGCATTGTCAGGATGAGATCCTTGTCCTTGTACAACCCGCTGTTCTCATTCTACTCTGGGGTGTTTTTTTTCCACACGCTGAAAGCATGCAATCTCTCACGTCCGGCCGCAGATGTTGTCAACATGTCTGACGAGGTAAAAGCAGGTTGAGGTAACCAGTCGGCATATTGAGCCCCGGACAGTCTAAAACCACTGAAACTGTCAGAGGCTTTCCGCCCTGCCAGGCAGCAGAAGCTCCACAGTGGGGCTGCGGACGGGCATTCATGTGCGAGAGGCACACAGAGAGCATCATCCTGTGTCCCTGTTGTCGAGTCAGTGTGTTTGTGTAGAGTGAGCCCTCCTCATTTGTCTGTGTGCATTTAATCTGCCTCCGAAGCGGTCCCATTACAGCCAGCTGACAAGAGCAGAACTGAAACGGAGATAAACAACAGGGATGAGCGAGTACATACAATCGCAGACATGCTGCTGGGACAGTGGACGTCCTCCGTCCGCCGACCTGGCGACATTTTTCTTTCGTGAAAATATCTACCGAGAAAGGACAGGAGAAGAAGAAAAGGCTGCCATCGGGGAGAAGATGATAAGAGGGTCACGTAACGAGCCATTCTCCCATCCATAATGCAAGCATGCATTCGGCCATTCGCGGTAATTATAATCCATTGTTGCCACTTTAGAGACACATGTCAGGCTCAATGCAATATGCAACACGGTTCAATTTCCCTATTCTTCTGCTCATTCCAGCAGATTAACATCAAACGCGCCGTTAGGGATGCCACAGTGCATCACTGGACCCTTTAAATAACAATGTTCAAGCACAGAGTCAAAGTCCAGTTACTGTTCACACCTCGGAGAGTGTGACTTTCCTTGTCTCTTTCTGTGAGCGCACTGTGATATTTCCCCCTCTCTCTCCATCGCTTCTCTCTCTTCAGACACTCGACAAGCACAGTTGAAACAGAAAGACTCGACACAAAGCAAATTTCTATTGCACGACTCTAATCTGTGCCATATCGCGGACGCAGAATTGGCGTGCTCTACGTCGCTGTTGAAGTCTAACTCGGCGCAGTGACAGGTGCCAAGCACCCTGGCTTTAACAGTATGTAGTGTTTAGGTGGCCTCCTCTGGGGATGCTGTGAGTGACACAACAACATCAAAAACATGTCTCCGCAAAGCACGCCGTGACCCCATCTCCCCGGTCACGCAGCACATCAGACAGCTGACGAGAGGCCAGGGCGGGGCGTCCACTGTCAGAGACTCCCACCTCCAACCGTCTTCTCGCCTGACACGGAGCAGGTGAGCGGCAGTGACAGGAAGAAAAAAAGGACAGAGGGGCTGAAAAGTGAGGAGGGAAGCTGGCGTGACAAAGAGGAAGAGGTGCTGTATACAAAAGAGGAAAACAGATGCAGATGGCGAGGAGACGGAAAAAAGAAAATACATAAGCGAAACGGCAAGAGCAGGAGTGAAATTGATAAAAGGCTGTGAAGGGAAAAAGGTAGCGAGACAGTCAAATGTAGGGAAAACAAGGCCATGAATTATTCTGTTGTTATCCTGTCTGACAGCAGTCTCCAAAGACTTTTCGCTTTTTTCTTCTTCTTTTTTTTTGCAAGGAGGTATTCTTCCAGTACAGACGAGCAGCCCCGACCTGTGGAATGAAATATTAAAGAGTTCATATCTGCATGCGTGTAGATCCGAGGGCCCGGCCTACATGACACGGCAACATAATCCCCGGTGCTCCGCAGTCCAGGCACATTCTTAAATGGAAAAGCCATGGAGAGAGATGAAGAGAAACTGCTATTTCCTCCCTTCTAATTAGGTTTGAAGGTTGTGGAAAGCTCGGAACATGACACTGACAGTTGCTCTCTCCAGGCAAGAGACGAGACTCTTAAACCCGGAGACCAATTTGTAGCCAAGTCAGTCAGTCTCGCTGCCTCGTTGACCCCCAGGAGGAGGTGGGGGAGGGGTAAAGCTGGGGTGTCACACAGGTGTCGGGGCAATCAAGGCCAGATTTCTCGAAATGAACGGATGCAAAAGTGAAACTTAAATAAGAATTAATTGCAAAATGCTTCCCTTAATCAATGTAAAATATCCCGTCTGTAGGAGACATTCCCTTGTTTGTCGAACAGCTTTACATTTTGGAAATGTGTAAGTATGAAGCTACAAGCAGCAGCTGGCTTTGTATAACATATCTGAATGACCTGCATTTTTTAGATGTATTTTGAGGTATTACATTTGAAAAGGTTGATGTGTCAACAGCAAAACAAAACAAAAAACGTCCTCGACTTCAAAAAATAAAATGCCCGTCTGTCTTTGACAATTTATCACCTAATAAATCAGTGGTTGAAACCTACTAACACCAATTATATTTGAAGTAAAAAAGAAACTACATTTGCATTTTTTTTTTTCTAATTCGGAGTCATCTTTCCACGAGTACAATATTCACATTCATTTTAACTCTTCTTGGCTTCCACTCACTCTAGCTAACTCCTGGCTCTTTAGCTGGTACACGCTCCACGATGTTCACCAGCTTGTCTCTAACCTTGTTTTTGTGCCATTTTGGTTCCAGGCAGGTTTTTTTTCAAAGTTTGTTTTTTTTCTTTCTCCGTTTTGTTTTTGTGCAGGGAACAGCTGCCTGCTGCTAGAAATGAGGTTGATGAGAGCAGTGAGACTGAGCCAAAACAGAGAAGTCGCGAGCCCGGAAAAACCAATACTGAGCAGTGCTCAGGCGCTCTGCAGAACTGCGGGGAACTGCAGGATTAAGTGATAATTCTCCGCGGGTTTGTTTGCACGAGCAAAGCCCTTCACATGCGGTAAAAGCACTCTTGAATCCAATGACAAATATATACAGATATTTTTTTCTTTTAAACATTTGCTACAGCCTTTGATTGAGTCCTTTTGGGCAACGTGAGCTATGGCTGCATCTGCTAGCCATCTTCCAGAGGAGCAGCCTCTCTCGCTCCAGGTGCAATGCAGATCAAATTCAGTAATAAAAAAACAAAAACAAATGAGAGAGATTGCAGCAGGCGTATTATTATTGTGAGACTTACTCTCCACAGCATGAGGCGCTAAATGAGATGACGGCATTGTAAGTGACACTACGCTGGTGTGAAATGCAGAGTGTCGAGAGGGAAGTAGTGTAGTGGGCCACGTTTTCATCGAGGATGCACAGAACTGCTCTCCCAACTAGCGCAACATTACTCAACCATGGCAGAAGGGAGATAGTCTGCGGCTACTGGGCTGCATGAACCGGAGGACGCGGGGCTCCAGGGACGCCGGGGGGGGGGTTACAGCATTCTGCACTCGGGGATGTCTGGTGTGGATGAGAGATGAGGGAGTGGAGAGCGACTGATGTTCTCCCCGAGGTTAATGTAGTACTATCAGCTGCACAACTGTCCTCCTCAGCAAGCGGCCGGAGGAGAAAAGGGAACAGAGAGGGAGAGAATGAGGAGGGCAAGAGAGGTGGAAGAGGGGAGAAGAGAAGGGAAGCCAGAGACTTAGAGAGGAAAGAACCAGGGAAGAGATGCTTTGTTGCTTTCGAGTGTCTTGAACGTTAATAGCGGGAGTCCCGTCTTTGTGTTGATGATCAAAAAGCACAAAAGTCGAGTTGTGTACTCGCTTCGAACACAAAGGCAGAAATCAGCTCTCATCAGTCTCAACTCTGGACGCGCAGTTATCCACTTGACACGACGTCTACAGCTTTAACAGAAAGAAGACTTTGGTTTTTATTTGTATAGATATTGATTGAGATCAGTGTGCAGTCGCTGCTTTGTGCCTGGATGTTTTTTGACAAGTTACAAAGCAATAAAAAGGAAATATACACTTTATCGACTGCATTCTCAGTGTTCGCCTTCTACCCCGAGAGGAAATCAAAAAGACTTCTGCTCTCGTCGAAGTTTGTCAAGGATCACAATGAAGTGTGATTGATGTCAGTCGTCGCTTGTGGCCCCATTTTTCTGCTCTAAATAAACCGAAGGATAAATCCAGTTGCTAAGCCAGTCCCTCAAAGGGCTGACCTTTTGATAAGCCCATCTCTCAAATTTATGGCAGCTCGGAGATGCTTTATTGCCACAACCTAGAAATGGCTCATGTTGACGCAAGATCATTTACAAGCCTATGCTCTCAGAACCCTCAAGGCTCGACATCTCTAGATGTGTACTAACAACGAGAGATTATCCTTGGGGACAAAATAACTTCAGCCCCTACTTCACCTGAGATTGCATTGCTGGCGAGAGAGAGTGGTGACCAAGACAGCTTTTGTGTGTAAAACCTTGACATTTCCGCGCTATAACTTCCACATCTTTATTCTTTGCTTTGCCTGGATTTCACAGCTCCCCCATGCCCTGTTTTATTTTACGGTGGCCATTTTATGTTGACCATTTTTTGTTCCCCCCCACCCCACTGGCGGCGATATTCAGCTGCTCAATTCAAGGCCACAAACGACACAGGTCAAAGCGTTCTAACGGAGGCGAACTACTGAGGGGCTTCGTAACAGCAAAAGGTAAGTGTGATAAAGAGGGAAGGGATGGTTGAGTCACTCGTGTGTCCTTTGATTCTGGTTATCTGTTTCAGGCTCCCTGTTTGCCCGAGCGGTCTGGGCCGGAACCATCAGCAGTACCCTCCATCCGCCTCGTTCATGTGAACCATGACTTTCACTGAACTGAGAGCGCGCTGCTGAGATAAGGGCTCCCGTCAGACTGGACTGTGGCAGCGGAGCCGGGGAGAAAACATGGTGGACGGAGCCATCTGGCCAGCTCTCCTCCGTCCTCGCTCTGCTGAGCACAAAGCTGGAGCCACCTGTCTTGTCTGCTGCGCTATCCAGCAGAAGTTGAGTACCACCAGGATTGTGAGACAAGATAATGTGTGTGTGTGTGTGTGTGTGTGTGTGTGTGTGTGTGTGTGTGTGTCTGTGTGTGTGTCCACATTTCACCGCGTGCTGTTTTATAGGAAATATCCACAGGCAGGGGGAGAAGGATTTCTCCTGAGAGAGCTGCAGTCTGTTTACAAGTCTGTGTTGTTTCTAAGAAATCATATCATACATTGATCCACTCCCCTACTCTCCTCTAAAAGCCTCCAACACTATTTCCATGCCATGTTAAAGGATATGCATCTTCTCTTTCTACTTATTGACTGAGGCTCAAGGCAAGGTCATCCGCAAAAGCTTTTGTGACAATATTCTCCCAGAGAATATTGGATTTTATCTGCATCTAATAGCAAAGCATTTGGCATAAAAGGAGCGACATTTAACATTTAGTAAGATACACCACTTTGCTTTGAGGCACCGCATTCTGCCAAGGGTGAAATCTTCCAGGAGCTCTTCAGCCTGGATCATGTCTCTGTAGCTATTAGGCAACAAGTGAGCACAGTTTAAGCCCATCAGATATGGATTAACTCAACTAATTTACTTACAATTTCATTTATGTGTTTGTGACAAAAGAAATTGTATGAAAATACTTTTATTAACTGAGGCTGATAACAATACAAATGCATAGCAGAGGAGTTTTAAAAAGTAAGATACATAGCTAGGGGATAAATGGATCAAAGGGTTAGCCATGAGAGGACATGACATTTGAAATGATTTGCCCAAAAGTAGTTTATAATTAGTTTACATAAATACTCGATTAGGATTAAAACTTAAAATAGTTGGCTAAAAGTATTTGCTAAAATGTCAATATAGCAAGCTAAAAGCAATGGTTGACTTCTCATTAGATAGCTAATGGAAATAGATACATTGGAAAAATAGTTAACAAAATGTGATGGATAATTAATTTAAATATTTATCTATAGTTATGGGATTAACAGATCAAAAATGTCAGCTAAAAGCAATTACTAACCTTTAGACCTAAATAAATACATTGTTAACAGTTAACAACTAGCTTAAAGAAATGGATAAATGGCCAAAA
>CAEMYA010000161.1:4722264-4751423 GCA_903131615.1 Diplodus sargus
AAAAAAAAAAAACGTATGAAATTAAATGGAGAGCGTGAGTCTTTTTCGGAAAATCACTTTGAAATGCTAAACCTGGAATCAATGTGGCTGCTGCGGCAGAGGGGAGGTGGGTGAGGCAGGTAAAGCATGTGGGAACACAGCAGGCTCTCCTCACTCCTAATCACCATCTAATAAAATGTTCCGGAACCGCAATCCAACCAGGTAGACGATTTAAGTGACAGTGATGCTGAATCAAAAAAGCGAAAAAGGAAGCCGACGCCGTCCTGCACGAACACACGCGCATTTACAGACATACATGAAACACAAAGAAACACGTCCATTAGTCTGTTCCTCTCTGCACTCGCTGCTGTTGATGTCTGTGCTATGAAGTACATCATTTCCACAACAGAGGAGATGTACTCATAGTGCATCGTTTGTCTGAATACCAAACAGGCTGTTTTAGCCTCAATGGGCGAGTGTCAAGTACACAAACAGAACACAGGCAACACAAATGTGCCGATATGGTACTCGTGCAGTCACTCGTACGTGTGATTGTATCTCCATCCGATGAAAACCATTGGCTTTAAAGGATCAATTTGAGAGATACGGCCAGATTTTTAGTTAAATGGAATTCAACGAATGACCTAAGATTATCAGCAGATTGTGAGGAAACTGTCTGTTTATAGCCTGAAGTTAGCATGCTAACCAGTTAGCCCCGCCCTGTCTCATAATACCCCTTTGTACTAGCAAAAAGGCAAGAAGTGTGACAGCCCAGCATTTTCAGCTCAGCACAAGATCCCTTCTTAGTGGATTAAAGAAAAAGAGATTGAGAGTATCCTATTCAGTGTATTCAAACCGGCCTCCTATGGTCTCAGAGGCTGTTTGCTCCCAGGTTACCTGAGATACAGCCAAAGAATGTTTTGGAGCTAGCTTCCAGATTCTAGAAATATCTTACAAATTGCTCCTTTAATCATCAGCAACTACCAATATTACTCCTGTATTATTACTGGTAGAAGTAACAACAGTAGTGGTATCGCTAGTAGGAAGTAGAATATGTGCAAAAGGAATGAAAGTATGTCTGCGCTGTTATTTGTGCTACGTATTAATAGTCCTGGCTGGTAGAACTGGTGTTATATTTGTTGTGAGTAAAAGTTACTAAAGTTGTAGAAGTGCTTCTAGGATCCATTAAGGTAAATGAAAGAGTTTTGTTGATATTTAATGAATTGCATTATAAATGCAAATTACAGTGTGTGGGCTGTGTAATTGAGAATGTTTGCATGTTCCAGGATTTAATAGCTGCATATTAGAACAAAATTAAACTGTGCTTAGAAAAGTTGATGGAGGTCAGGATGGTGCCGTCCGGCGGAAAAACACTAACCTGAAACTCCTCCCGCAGCTGAGAGGAATTACTCTGAGAATCCACCCGCAGCATCTCTTTGTAAGTGACTGCGAACTCATTCACCAAGATGGCCGTCTCGCCGCACAAGCAGGCTTCCAGAATGGCGTCGTGGATGAAGATGTACTGCTCCTGAAAGCACGACGGGTAACGCAATTTCAATTCATGCATGTAGTGGGCTTCAGCTGCCGCATGGGAGCCTGTTATTCGGCTGCAAACACCTGAGCAGCGATTACAAAGGAGGCAGCTCGTGACAGAAGCCGGAACATATGTAGATGTAAATAAACAATCAAACAGTATGAAGAATGGAGGAGCTTTTCTCATAACCTGCCTCGTTTTGAATTAAAAATGCACTATAATGTTGGAGGTGTTTCAAAGCTGTTGGGGAATAAATAAACACATCTAAGTAAACAAACACATGTGGTGTGCATTTAATTAGAGCACCCCTGCAAATAACTACAAATGTAATAAACAGCCAAGTCAATGTCAGATTTACATAATAAGGGGTGAATATGTTAATTATCTTCACATCTAAAAGAACAGCACATGCCGGCGCAGCGCACCGCAAGACTATGTGAGTCTTTCCTCTGAAATTATTGCGATGACCTTTACCTAAGTCCCAGAGGGGGAGTACCGTGATAATACACCCCCCCTCCCCCTCGCTCTTTGAATTTCCAAACAACAGGAGGGAAAAACAAATGTTTAAAGCCCGACTCTCCTGAAGTTTTCAAGCAGGGAGCGAGGTTACCGTACTGTGACCGGTGACGTAAACTCCTGAATATGTGCGAGTCAAATTCGACTTTCGTTTTGAATGTGAAGCAGCTTCCTGGCTGTGCAAGGTGACCTGACCTCTGTCTGGATCATGTTGATGCGGCGAGAGCAGAGGGTTTTGACACAGTTGTAGATGTCCACCACGCCTTCGCACTCGGCCATGTCCAACATGACGTCCAGCACGATGTAGCAGCCGGTGCGGCCCGCCCCCACGCTGCCACACAAAGGACATGTTTCATCAGTCAGGCATGTCTTAAAGCAGTGAGCGAAGACATGTACCAGTCAGCAAAAAATGTTTACACTAGAGTATGTCTGCCCAGAAGCACAAGTTATTAGTGTTTCACGATTTAAAAGTGACAGAGAAGGCATGGGTCATTCAACTAGTTATCACTGGTGTTAGCAGGCAAACAAGCAAGCTAGGCCACACCTTCCTTACTGCCAATATGCAAGTTATTATTACACTATTTTCTTATAAGCCGTGTGGCATGAAATGATTGAAAATCTTGTTTTGTCATTTTGGCTGCATTATACTTTGGCTGTGCCTCCTTTAATTGGCACTACTGTGAGACATTTTCAAATCTGAATTAATGGACACTTGAAAAAAGGTAATTGAAGAAGCCTCTACTAATGGTTTTCAAAGTCATGATTAATAAAAGTTAGGTTTGCATGACTATTCTTAAGTTCCTTCGGTCTCCCAAAAGAGAATATTATATCTTAGTAATAAGACTTACTGGACTCAAATTTAGCTGGTTTCGACTCCTCGACAAAGGCTTAATGCCTAAATGCTTAAGAGTTTGCCTTTTTAATAGGTCCAATGACCACGCTGTGACAGTAAAGGAATTTCAATATTTTAATAGCCTTTTTATTTTGGTTTTACGGCACTACAGGTTACAACAGTTGCTAAGCATCACATTACCTGCAGTGGACCACCACCGGGCCGGCATCAGGGGGTGTAGAGGCTTTCACTCTTCTGATAAAGGCCAACAGTCCAGTGGCGTGATAGGGCACCCCGTGCTCAGGCCAGGATGTAAAGTGGAACTGACGCACCTCATGCTTAGTCGAGTATCCTCTCTGTGGCCAGAAAACAGTGCACATTAACATTACATGTAAAACACAACATTTATGTGGCTCGCATCCTAACCAAAGTAGCCCACAGGCCCCGTTTCAACCAAAACATGCTCCCATCCACTCAGAGACGTTCCCCTCCATGATAGATGTGACAGATTTTTCGGTTCAGTGTGAGGACAACCCCGGACATTATTTACGCGGGGTGTTAGGTCTTCTAGGACAGTTAGGCCTCCGGGCATCACATGCTAGCAGCAGCTGCCGTGTGACAGACACGTGGAGAGGAATTACTGAGGCTCTCAGGGAAGCTCAGGGAGAGCTGGGAGGTCTCTCCTCTCTACTGGGAGGCTGCAGCAGTCACACAGCAATTTCTCCCACTGTACAGAAGATGACAAAGTGAAGCGACGCAGAGCAAAGATTTGTTGAAGACAGAAATCCAAAAAAAGAACGGGGAAAGAGCTAAGAAAAACAAGCTGTCACCAGCTCCTAAATTCATGCCGATTTGAATAAGCAGCAGCGCGTGCCCATGGAGAGCGACTGTGACAGGGTGATGATAATGCTGTGTTTGTGCCACTGTCATCGCGGCACTGTTCTGAGCCCTTCCAGTGGGAGATTCCCCTGGGAGATTGACAGGATGGAGGCCATCAGGGGCAAAACAGTGTTACAGCTATATTCGAAAGACGGCAGGGGCATTCACATAGCTGCTGGTGTTAATTCCTCTCAATTTAACACGTGGCCCCTCAAACCAATCAGCTGTAAATCCTGTCAAGTATCTAATCCCCTCTATTAATGTTCTACTTCTAATTTCAGGAATATCACAACAAGAATTAACAGAGGCAAAGGAGGGTTGTCAAAAACGTAGGTCTCAGATAAACTTACCCTCTCCAATGCGAAGGTGCGAACTGTGTATTCAGCCAGCGTCTCCGTCTTAAGCAGAGTGATTTTGATGTCGCCGTACATCTCGCTGTCATCGGGCCAGTATTTACAGCATTTCACCTATTAAAAGAACAGTAAGGCGATAGAATTGAACCTCATGTTGACATTCCTGGAAAATGTTCCGGCATAAGTGCAGAAAGTATTTCAGTAATTCATGTATGTATGAATTACTGTAAGTCGCTTTGGACTAAAAGCGTCTGCTGAATGCCCTAAATGTAAATGTCAATGTAAATGTAAATGTAAGGTGTTACATGAATAAATGTGTTTGAGAGAGTCTCCTGAAGGTCGAGTGTTTTTTCTCTCCAGCACAAAGAGCAAAAATTCTGTTTCGTTTCGACCTATTTTTTCACAACACAGTCCTCTAAACTCTCATTATAATGATGATAATGCTAACTTCAAAACTGGTCAACGTGGTACACTGTAAAGCATCCAGCTATTCACAAAATGTTATACTTCTCTCAAAAGAAAATGATTTTCTGTGTGACCCAAAATGTTCCATTGCACTCTACAAACAAAAATGGCTTCAACCAGTTCCTCGTTCGAAATATCTCAGGCTCAAAGTAACCAATCCAAACATCCTCCAACGCCTCCGTATGAAGGAGCAGTTTCTCTAAATCTTCTTTAAGAGGAATACCTTATGAATTTCTTCATATCTCGGGAAAGACGCCCGATGAATTACTTCCATGACATATGATGCCTGTCATTCTCTTCTATTAAATAATGCTGTTTGGGTATTTTAAGCTGCTACATTGTGAACTTAAAGCTCCCCTCCAGTCAAAAATGTGATTTTTTTTTTTGTTCTTGTACCGACAGTCGAATGTTCGAGCTTCACTGTGTGGAATGACGTACGAGTGATGTCTGACACGTAAAGGCCGCTTTCACTTTCATCTAATGGTGTTATAGTGAAAGTCAGAAGGGGACAATTTGTCCCCGTTTTGGATTTCTATGGAAGTCCTCGCCGTCATATCATCATAAAATCAGAGCAAATACACAGCATGATACTGTGAGATGTGAGATATATGACAGTAGGGGTGTCATGATATACTGAGATTTCCAAAATGTGATATAGTCATATTGCTAGCACACGTGATATTATCGGGTGAACAATACAGCGCCTCTTATATCATTTCTGTTTCTTGCCATTCTTGCCTGGTAGTAGGAGGTCGAAATGCACCGTTACACTGATTGGCACCCGCCACAAAACGGATAAAAGAAGGAGTTAGTGACTGGCTACTACCACAGTATGGTGGCAGATGAAAATTGGACACTGCAGACACCTGGAAAAGTTACCTCGCCAGTGTGGACGTTTTTTGGAATCCCTAAACTATTAATTTTAGTGACAGCATCATTCTCAAAAAGTTCTCTATATATTGCAATAATACTGTTATTGTGAATTCTTTTGGCCACAATAATCATACAGTGAAAATATGATAACATAGCCTGGTATCACACGAACAACTGCAGCAAATTATCTGACAGCTAAAGAGATACAATATAACCTCAGAAGCTCATTCATATCTAGGTAAATATCAGTTTAATAAAAACACGAAGTACTTCATTTGCTGGAGCAGAGAAATATTGGTGTGAAATCTAACAAGATCAGAATGTACAGAGGTTTCGCTTCACATTGTGTGGAGGAACAAAAACATGCTGTTCCTCTGCAGATATTTCATCTCAGAAGGGCAAAGAAAAGCGCGATGATCACATAATGGTGGGAAGCATAATGAACGGGAGGGCAGCAATCTTTTTCACCAACAACAGGCACAAAGGAGATTTTTTTATTATTTTTTTTAATTTAATGGGGGTGTTATTTGGACTCAGCCACACCGACCGGTCCTCGTTTGCTGAGTGTTCCCAGAATTGTTAGATGGAGAACCAAATTGGTTGTGGAGCTGCTGCTAGAAAAATGGTGTCATTTTAACCATCCACACTGAGGTAATACATTTCTCCTGCCTGGATGGAGAAGGACAGGGTGCTCAGAGCAGGATTCATATACTACGGGTATTTATGTGAGGTGGAAAATAACAGTACTACAGTGTGGCCATTAAACCAGTGTAGTCATGCAGCATCTATACGAGGATAGAAGTCGTAGATATGTGGCTCCGGAGACATTTTTATGCATCACAGGTATTTTATAGAACATTTTACAGACTCTATAATCATTACAGTCAAGATGTGTATTTCTATAAAACACTGTCGCAATTTTCATGATGTTTTACAAAACAGACAAATCAGACATAATCTGAGTAACTATCCCTTAAAATGCACGTATTTGACGACTTTATGTGAACTCGCTGGTTTTGATAAGTTTTTTTTATATACAGTTGCCATCCAGAGAATACTGTTACAGAAGGATAAAGGAACAGTTTCACATTTTGGGAAATTATTTGGAAAAAGGGGGAAAATTCTAGCCTGGCTCTGTCCAGAGGGAACCATGTCCACTGAGCAGCACCTCTAAAGCTAACTTGCTAACATGTTCTAGCTTGTGTGTTTTATCTCAGAACAGGTGCGTTTTATTACTGTATCGCTGCACAGAGCTAGCTGTTTCCAGCCTTTGTGCTAAGCTAACAGACTGCCTGCTGAAGCTTCTAGAGGCTGTTTACAACTGGTACAGACAATATTCACATGATGGCCATTTTCCCCTGATGTCATGCTCAGGGTGGGAAGCTCAAATGTTTGGATGATGTTATGCTGCTGGACAAAGATCGAGAATCTGAATTTGCTTTTAGCACTTTGCCACTTCTCGACAGATAAGCAACTGCAAAGGCAATGGGTGGTGAAAATCAGGAAGCAAAACTACTTATTTGATAACCCGTTAGCTTACGTCAGCATAAAACCACTTAATAGCGAACATTATGGTTTGATTACATCCAGTGTGTCACGACTCCAGGCTTACATAAATGTATCCGGATTGTGAGTTGTTATTTTAGAGTACATTTAAGCCTTTCCTATCGTATCCTGTAACGTGTGTCAAACAGTAACATTAGCTCAGAAGCCGGTGAATGCTAACATTAGCTGTTGTCTAATGCGAGCTAATAGGCTGTCAAATATGTTGTTTTACCTTGGAATATGGCCCATGGATGCATTAAGAACACGCTAAGATCCAATCTCTCAGACCACGTTAAGGGTTAGACTTGGCATATGACCACGTTAAGCAGTGTGTACACAAATGTGTCGCCGCCTACTTAAATGAATTCCTCTGCAAAAGTATTGGAAGAAGAAGAAGAAAGAGAAGACAGCAGAACATTATATGTATTCCCATACACACGAAACATGTCGTCTGATTTCCATTTGGTTCACAATGCAAGTCATGTGTTTGACCTGCCGGCGTAAGCAGCGGGTGACCAGGTGTGAACTGGTCCACGTGATTGGATCAGCCAAGAGCAGCCTCATGGGTAGTGAACATACACGTGAGTGGTATCGATCTCCTCCTCTAACTTTCAGCAATGTGCCAAAATGTTGAACTACTCCTTTAATGTTGAAGTCAGGGTCTCCAATGCAAAAGCAGCTTGTGATTTGTTGTGTCACAGAAATGCAGGACAGCTTCACCACTATGAGCATGAGTATGTATGCACAGCAGGGCTCTCTGAGGTCCATACTTATCACACACATAAAAGCCTGTTCCCTTGTGGTGATTGTGGGGTGTTTCTGAGCACTGATGACGGGGGGGGGGGGCGCACGTCACTTACCCTGCCGACCTCCACCAGCTTGGTGATCATGACGATGCTGAAACAATTTTCCTGCCACACCATCCTCCAAAAATCATACAGAGTCTCCTGCTTGGGTCCTGGTGGGAAGAAATAACAGAGAAAGACACATAAAAACGGCACAATCACAGCCTGACCCTTGATTATAGTGTTTCTGCTGTGAGCTCTTGTGTTATTGTGACCTAAATGTCCTTCCTCAGACTGCTCAAGGTTCGTCAATAAAGTTTTTGGGAATTCCAGGCAGGAGGGGGACTGGGGTGACGGGTGACAAAAACAACAGCAGCAGCTGATGACGATGAAAGCCGGGTGGACCATCAGTCACTCACTGTCATCCGAGGAGGAGACGTTTAGGAGGAGGGAGACGACTTTAAAACGACGATCACGTAGGGAAGAAATGCTCAGAGAGACAAAAACACTGCTGACGTTCTTTTTTTTTTCTTTTCTTGCAAGTTTCATCTCAGTGTCTCTCTAACGGAGGGGTGGGGGGGGTGCAAGATAAGCCCATGAGCAGACCTTGAGTGACTTTGTGATGGGCGCACCCTAGAAACCGACACTCCTCGTGAGGTTTAGGCGCAGCGGAGGGAGATTTTGAACGCTGGCACGCGCAGAGTCCAACTGTCCATCAGGCAGCAGGGTGAAGTAGAGGGTCTCTATCCAACGAAGAGCACAGCGGTGTACATGTCACCAGGAATAAAAAGCTATAATTAGAGCGCTTAATCATTAACCTCTTCCAAAGATTAATTTGGTGACATCACTAGCGCAGCCTTCACGGGTTGGTAGTCGCGCAATCACCTTGCTGGATTCTACCGGAGGGATGGTTTTGGCGAGGGACTGTACATGAGTAGGCTCATTGGCTGGATCATCTTCAATTTATTACACTGCCACGGACGATACTTGCACACACACACACACACACATAAACACTATAGCCTTGCTGGGACACTCACCCTGAGTGGCGATGAAGTGGTTGGATCGATGGTAGCCCTGAAAGAGAGAAGAGGAATGACATGCTGAGTAAGCCATCTGCGCCTCAGGCACAGCTGTACAGGAGGGTGTCTCTCGGTCTCACCCTTTTCCTCCCCCTTTCGTCTCTGCAATTCTGCTCTCCTACTGACCCACTCTCTGCAACTGTGAATCGCATTTCCTGTATAATTTTCCAGCGCTGGCTGACCTATTGCAGTCCTCTCCGCCCTCCAGAGAGTCTGGAGCAGTCGAGGCGCCACGCGGTAAACACTGCGTTAAGACAAACTGCTGATAAATCTCTCGAAAAGTGATTCGTACAGTGAGTTGGACTAGCTGACTGAACAGTGACTGAATCCCGGTGACAGTTTGACAAGCTGCTGTACCGTACAAACAAATCAGTTTTCACTCAAGATGCAATACGTACTCTGCTCCACTCAAGTCAAATGAGCGGAAGAATCTCTCACGCAGGCTTTCACATAGACGCATGATAGCATCACTTACATAAACAGTTTGCAAGGCAGACTCTGACGTGTACAGTGAGATATACTGAGATCCTTCATATCAAAGGAGGTGGCAGCCTTTGATATAGATGACAGACATTTTCCCATGGTGGGCATGAGGTGAATATGAATGAACGATGAGAAGCCTTGAGGGGAACGGACATGACAAAGACCACCTGAGGGACTTTTTAAAGCATGAACACTTTAAGGAAAAGCAAACTGTTCAAAGGAAGTCCTCCTGAAAATAAGCACCGCTTATCTAGCCTCTTCGGGGCGAAGGTGACACCTGTTTCCGAGACACAGCCCTTTTGAAAACATCCCCAAGTGGATGTTGTGGCTAACAGTTTGTTGTCATTCTTTTTGAGAAGAGCAGCTGAGAGGGAACACTGATGCCCCAATTACCTCTCGTGACTGCGTGGAGCGGAGAAGGCAGGTCAGGAATTGGAATAATAAACGCCCAAGCCCATCGGCTCTCATCAAATCAGCATGATGGAGCAAATCCACCTTGATAACAGTTTATTTTTTAAAATCTTTTTGCTGAGGGCACCTTACAAATATGTTAGAGTCTGTCCACGTTGCATCCAGTCAGATATTTTAGGGACATGTTTGAAATGGTGATGGATGACCGGTGCTGTGCTGCCCTGCTATCCACAATTCCTCTGGCCCCTCGCAGAACACTATCAGCATGACTGTTACCTCTCCTCTACTTAAGACGGTCGCCATAGCAACTAAACTTCCTGAGTCTTGGCCACTTATGAGAACTAACAAAGGCGGCAGAGTCCTCTATCCGGGAGAGGACACATCTCCTTGTGTTCATTTAAAATCATTAGCTAAAAGGGCATGTTTTCTTGGTTATCTTTTTCTTTTTCTTCCTTTTTTCATATGTGCACAAACCTGAAACAGACTGACCTTTGAGCATTTGTGGATAGAGGATAGTGGATAAAGAGAACAGAGAAGGGGTAATAGAAGAAGGGGGGAAAAAAGAGTAAAAATAGAGCGATGGCAGGCAGAAGAACGAGCAGTGAAGTACTTACTTCCCTGTTAATCCGAATCTACAGGGTCCAAGGTCGAGGAAGTGAGGAGGGGAGTAGAAAAAGAAGACATATAGGCTAGTTAATGAGAGAAGCGTCTGGTAAGTAGGAGTTATGGTCACAGACAGGTGGGAAGAGGTGTGTGTGTGTGTGTGTGTGTGTGTGTGTGTGTGTGTGTGTGTGTGTGTGCGTGCCTGTGTGTGTGTGCCTGTGTGTGCGTTATGTAAGTACAGCAGGACCTGAGCACCCAGTTCTGAAGGGAATTTAAGACCAAAGTCCATTGTGTTTCCATTTACTCTAATCTATCGGTTTTGGGTTTTTCAAGTGAACACACTTCCTCTTAACGGTTAAATTGGCGTTAGGGATTTTCTATTCAAAGAAAGTAGAGCGGAGAGAAACCCCGCCGCTGTTCACACATTATGTTGCTAATTGGAAAAAACGAGGCTGTCTCACTGTTTTAAGAAAGGTAGCTATAATCTTTGCATTTCGTTGCATGTTGCACTGCAGCAGCGTAGGAGGGACACGCCGCATGACCACGGCTTATTTTAGTGTCTGTGACAAGCATCGTTCAAAAAAGAAGAAGAATGTAATGTAAGTGCTTGTTCTTTAGGTTTCTAATATTAACACAGTACTCCAGCAATTTAGATCTGCAGAATCAATCACAATGTTTATTAACAATAGCTGTCCAAGTAGAAAACCCCCTGCCTCACGCAGCTTACATACAATTTAATAACATTTTCCTTCTCACAATGTTATTTCCTAGAGTCTTGTTCATCTAAAATGCATGTTTGATGCCTGCATAGCTCATAGATAACAACACTTTCCCTGATTTACTGGTTGGACTGCAGACTTAGTGACAGTGATGGATGACTCAAAATGGCTGGCTTCTCTTATTCTCATTATTGATTTACTGTATATGAGTAGTGCATGTAATACCTGTAAAATATTATATTGAAGCATATCATGCACAACTCACGAGGGGGCAGAGGGGTGGTAGGCAATTGTATCAAGATGGCCGTGGCCCCCTTGACCCCCGTTTTTTATTTATAATGTTAGAGTTAAAGTCGATAAATATGTGTGCTGTTATCACACATCTCTGCAATGTGAATCACACAGCAGTTATCTACCCAGAAGTGAAGGCTGTTGTTAGCGCAATGTCAAACCTTCAGTCTATCCCATTATCTTATGATGAACAGATAAAAAAAGGTCTAAATCTTTTTTATTGCACGCGTTCTTCGTCCTTCTTCCTCCACGAAAACCTGCCGTGCTCGTGTTCATGTGTAGAGACTCTGGGGAGACTACGAGCAAAGTTTCATGTTGTGTCGAGTCTTCTTATTGTTAGCGATTTTGATGCTATCATAAAAGTGCCCCAGCACTCCCATTGGAAATGAGCTTGACCCGAAAACGAAAATACGGTAAATCTTAAAAAGTGCCTCTTTCTTTGACTCGGGCACATTCACAAAAAAAGCATAGGTTGCATTTTGGCGAGAGTTTCACTTTAAAGTGTGTTAGGCCAGTAGCGGCCAGTGCTGAGACGTCACACAGCTCCCTCTGATACCAGAAAAGGCTTTTTACATTTTCACATGTAGCAGGAGTACATCTCAATACTTGTTAATGGATTTTGTTGTGTAAAATCTGTGGTTTCTCTTTGTCTCAACAATATCAAATGCGTAATGTCTAATTGCCCAAGTGTAAAAAATCCACCAGCAGCTTTTCAAGTCTAAAGGTATCGACAGTCAGGAGTATCTTAGGGACTAAGCTGTGGTGGACGAAAAGGTTAAACACAGGAACTTTTTCCAGTTTTCAGTCACAGCTTGGTGAGGTTCAGTCACACAGGTGTAAATATTCACAATGGCTACTCTACACTCGGTGCGAATTGCATTGCTGGCTTCGTAAACCTGGATACAAATGGCATTTATCTACTTAATATTTACCAATTACTAAGCAAAGTTCAAATTTAAGGTAAACATGTTATTTTTTCATCTAGATGTATGGATTCAAATTTAAAAGAGCAAAATTCTGACTAGTGCGTTCAAATACATGCCGCCCACAATAAAAGAGAGATACAGAGCTCTTTAATCTAAGCTGTAAAAATGTTCTAACTATACCAGGAAACCGTATGTCACCATGTGTGCATCGATAAAGGTACGAAGTTGATTGACAAGATCGTTCAGGACCTTTAAAGTAACAAACAAAGTGAAATGCTACTTTTATCTACATTAGGCACATCGAGACAAAACTAATGAACAGTGTGTGTCTTTGTGTGTATGTGTATATGTGCGTGTGTGACCGTGTGTGACGAAACTGACAGAACAGCAACGCATGGAAGTCCATCTAGAGTAATATGCCACAACCACAGGTCAAGAACGTCATCATTTCTAACACTCAATATAAGTGGGTATTTTTGCTGAAAACACGCTCCGTGCTGTGGAGCCGTGGTCCTTCACCTTTCTGCTTTTACAGTCTCAGGTATGTGACATATGGTTTCAGAGCTGCCGGTGGGAAGAATACGCACGGAAGAGTCCATTGTTGATTAAAAGCATTTTTTCTCTGACTGTTGTCTCCTTTGGCATCTCTCGTCTGCGCGCATTTGGATGGTGTCCACCCTCACTCCTCGTCTTCTGCCTTCGAATGTTCGTGTGTGTGTGCTTGACTGAGTGGCCATTCTACACCTGTCAGCCGAAGCAGATCAGATGTAAACTGGCAGCAGCCGTGGCGCAGTGGGCTGATTTGCAGCGGGAGCAGTAAGTCGTCGAACGTACGCAAAGGGTCTGCACCTCTTCAGGCGTCACGCGCACTCAGGCGTCAAGTGACAGAGAAAGACGAGGCGGAGAGATCGCCGTTTCACACCTCTGCTTTGAAAGCACAGAAAATGTTTCAGAGGAGAGGAAAAAACTTTTCCATTTAACCTCAGGTGAAATAATCACAGGCTGTCCAAAATATGCTCTGCTGTTGCTAAATAGTTACTATTCACCTCACTGGGTTGGCCTTGTCAGGGACTAACGTCACTGATGCTGACACTGTAGTGGCTGCTGAGTGGTGTTTTCCCTCTAATGCTTGCACCTCTGTGCCCTAAACACTAATGGAGACCCTCGCAATAACTACAGTCCTAGCAGCGGGCCATGTTTTTAATGCCCTTTTGTTGTAATGAACTCTCTAAAAGCATCTCACCACTGCCCGTTCTCTACAGAGAAATAAAAGAGCGGAAAAAGGACCTGCAGTGTCCAGCATTTCTGATGAGACAATTGGGCATAAAGGAGAAAACCGCCCGAACTCAGGTCAACTTAAGCTCCTAGTAGTTCTCTCTCACTAAAAAATGGTATCTCTATTTAGTTTTAAGTATATTTTAAACAATTCTTCATGAAGATTAAGACGGATGGTGGATCTTTCGACCTGTTCTCAGCCTCAAGAAGGACTGGGAGTATCAGCTCGCCTCAACTTCTCACAGCGTGCCGTATTTACTTTACAGTAGAGAGACGTGCAAAATAAATCTTGTGAGATAAAGACATCATATCAGATTGCCAGACTTCCCTTGACATAACTCAAATGAATAGCAACAACTGAGGACGGAGACAGCAAACTCACAGGGGAGCCAAAATACAAGCTTCTATCGACAGCATATCCGGTAGTAAAACTGCATTTTACTTTCAGAATCTGGTTTGATTTCTTTTCGCTAATAACTGCCAGCTAAATATGCACAGCCTCCCGTAGTTTTAATGAATGGGAACACGTATGAATGGGACCGTGCGAGACACATTAGCAACATATACATGTATTTTGTATGATCAGTGAGAATGTTACTGTGACGCTGCATGTGTGGCAGACAGTTTGTGGGTGAACAGTGGAAAGGATCATCCCCCGCCCCGAGCCCATCCGGAGATTGGATAACATCAATCATGTCTATTTAATTTAGGGGGATTTGTGGCATCTTACAGAAAGGTTCGTCTCCCCTGCAAGGCATTAAAATGCAATCATTCCACTCTGTTTTAATAAAAGTGATAGCATACTAGGTCTGGGTCAGGGATTCAGTGCAGCAACTGACAACCATGGCATCTGGCAGTAAACCAATAGGAAGAGTGTTTGATTGGATGAAAGCCTCCAGGTGAAAGTGGGCCAGCAGACTGGTGAGCTTACAGGAATGAGAGAGATGGACTGTGGCTTTGCAGGGTGTGAGTCACTATTTGCAGCCCATGTCGAACAGAGGCAGAAAACACAGGATTAGACTTACATCGATGTAGTTAGCGTTAATGTAGTCTGAGTTGGGGTCTCCCAGGAGAGGGTGGAGCTTGACTCTGTGGCGGTCGTCTGAAACAGAGCGGGAATAAAAGAGCAAAGGAACGTTGAAAACGTGCCATTTTCCACAATATTTCCTGATGTTTTTTTCTTTTTCTATTTCAAACTGGATGAAATGAGTTGTGACAACTTACATCCCAGCAAGGTGTCGTGCCTCCCTTTGGTCTTGTCCTTCTTCTTTGTGCAGTCCCAGCCGTCAAAGAAGCTCTGCAGAGATCAAGAGACAATTGTTGCAGATTTCAGAAACAGGGCCTCTCGAAATTAACCATTCGAATACCCAAGATAAACACAAATCAAAGCTGCAACAAAGCTTTTGTTTTATGTGTGATGAGGACAATTGTGTTTCACAGTTCCGTCTCTCACATCTCTGAAGCACAGCCAAGGAAATTAAGAGCTATTGTGCGCCACAGAAAGGTTTTTTTTGGTTTATGCTGCTATGTTATTAAACAAAACAGCACCATGACTATCATATGGTGTTTGTCTGACCCCAGAGCCCTTGTGAGTCATGGGCCGCCAGTTTCAGATAATTTTTCTAAAAAACCCTCTGTGCCATACACCCAGAACCCTGTGGCTAAATTCCTAATAGGTTGAAATTCAGTGTGCACCATCCATGAGAGCACAAAATGATGAAACATAAATCCATCAAGATAATTGGTGAATTAAATGTGATCACAGCGGAGGCTCAATTGGCGTTACATAACGTTGACCATCGACCAAACAGCTATTATCCCATAATAGCTTAGCAACCATAACCAGTTGGGCAAATCTGTCAAACTGCGTACAAGGTGTACATGGTCCTGTAGTCGGGAGCGAATGCTCATTGTTTAAATTAATAGAAGTGAGGTGAGGTGTTTTATCCTAAACAAAAGCCGAGAGAGCAGATAATGTAGTGAGTGCATTGAACAGTGTGAATGGCTGATGGGTAGAGAAGTGGATGCTGGTTGTGGATGTAAGCAGCTCTGTCCCAGTCTCTGTTGGATTTGGAACAGTTCACACTCGGCCTCAGCGTTTGCCAGACTCCTGGGTTAGTCCTCATCTTTTAAATTTTTCAAGAAATTAAGTTATTGTTCTTACAATAATGGGACTACATAACTTTACAAGATGCCTAGAACAATGCTGTCACTTTATTTCTTTGTCTTCTGCATCTTCAACTGGTCAGGCTGCTAACTCTTTGCCTGGGACATGCAGCTTAAGCCTTAGTCTTTTAGCACAATGTAGCCATCAGCATATTAATACGTTATTGATGTAATTGGAGTTTCTGTTGGAAACAAGACTCCATACAACCAACTCCTGGAGCTGGATGTTAGCTTAAAGCTGCAAAAAGGGCTCTTTTCATATTTCTTCTGTTAATTCTGGCAAAAGCGGGACAAGCACCGCTGCATCCAGTTATAAAGATCTTGGTATTTGTTTTGGAAGAGAGCTAAAGAAAGATGTAACTCATTTTTAAAACTATTCTTTCATTTAAAACACAACTGATTGCAGGTTGCATGGCAATGGGGTAATGTATCTATTTGTGGCTATGGAAGATTATATTGTCATTCCTGCCATACTGCACCATTAGACTAGAGAGCAGCTTCTTTCCTCAGGCTGTTAGAACCTCAAGTCATCCTCAGGACTCCACAATCAGAAATAATAATAATAAATAAAACATAATAATGTCACGACTTTTCTGACCCTGTGAATAAAATCCAAGAATAACTATAATAACTTTGTTGAAATAGCCAATCTTCTCGCTGATAGGAATTGAAATAAGGCTGTTTCATAACCAGTCTAAAGTTCTTCGTACTACATTTAAATGAACACAATGGAGTAGAAGATACTTACCAACAATCAGTACTTTCTTTTATTTTTCTATGCATTTTGTTTGTACATCAATACATTAAAAAGTAACCCAGCTTGCCATAGGTGATCAAATTCACCAATGACAGTCTTATTGTCTATCATATAGATGCATCATAGATGTATCATAAAACATGTATGAAACGCCAGTTGTCAAACTGATAATGTCATCATTGTAAATTGTGCTGTGTAAGAAAAACAAGACAAAAAAATGCTCTGCTCTTGTGTGAGGTATGAGCTGAGATGAAATAATGTTGTCGTTAAACTAACTACGCTATGGTGAGATGCCTCGCAGTTAGCGCGAAGGCAGAGAGGAGCTGTCTACCACCTGCTCGCTGGATGTCTGCTCAGCCGCATTACAACGCATCACACTCATCCACACATCTCCTCATTCCCCATGATCCACCTGTCTGCATGGATGCACTGGAGAGTGCTTACTCTCACACGTCGTTATAAGCCACTTTAAAGCGTCCACTGCAGGGCCAAATTAAGTCTGCAAACAGCCCCTTCAGATCCATGACACTCACATCCATACCAGTCTGCCCCCCTGTGGTTTTCAGCCACTGGGGGAATTTGGGGAAAACTCTGCCCAAGTCTGCATGCTGAGCAGGGGATTACAACGCAGTTCCCCCCACAGAGAGCCAAGAACCAGCCAAATCCTGCATGGGATTACACCCTCCTTCTCAATTTTTCCCCCCTCTTTCCATGTGTTCTCTCTCAAGGTCTGACTCTCTCGGAATCCCTTGTTCTCTTCATCTCCTTTCACCTGTCTCTATCACTTCTCTCCCCGGCCACCTCTTGATTCTTGCTCTTCCTCCATCGTTTATATTTCTGACACAAGACCTCCTTTTTTTCTCTCCGCACCCACCAGCCCTCTCTCTATCAGCAGGGACAGGAAAAAAACACAGAAAGAAAAACTGAGAGAGAGCGGCAGAGTACTGACGTGGAGAGTAGGGAACAACACAGACCCATGGGAAGATTGATTAGAAAGCTTCATTGGCAGAGGTCACAGGGGTGGCTTGGTTAAGCGGATCATATAAAATGAGTCAAATGAGATGAAGGAAACATTCTTGACGCATTGACACTAAAACACACCAGATTTCATTATATGCATTGTTTGTTTCCCATCAGTAACGAGGCAACAGTGGACACAAGGCGCTCGGCAATGTTCCTTTCAGGATCACTCAATAGCTGTGACGCCACCTCGCTCTGACCTGCTCCCTCCCTAATAATCTCTAAAAATGCCGAAAACAGTGATGAGATTCGTAATCCCACCACATTCAGTCAAAATCCAATCAGAGATGTCAGAGATAAACATAAATTTAGTGAGAATTTAATAGGATATTCTGGTCAAAAAAATAATAAACAGGAAGCCCCAATTCACGTAACCAAAAAGGTAGCATGAGGCAACTGTTGTTTTTTAGCCACTGCTGCACAAAACTTTGAATCCATCATCCTCGCTAACCTCAGCCTCGAGGTACAAAGCTGTACAATGAAAGTTTGGTGGTCTCCAGTAAAGCTCTGCTGTTGTGTACTCGTAAGTTTCTGCAGTGGGAATATGACTGTAGTGACAGCAGCTGCCACACATACAAGCTCCTTTACAACACGCTGTAAATTCTTGATCAGTGTTTTTACAGAACACGGGTATCCTTCGGGGAAATAAAAACCCATACCTGCCAGGGGAGTGTAATATGATACTCCTCATCATTTTCCTTCATAATGGAGAGAGACACTCCATCAAAACACATACTCCAGCACAGGGAGAAAAAATATAACAAAGAGGCGCGTATTGATTTTTTTGAGTGGAGTGTGTTTTGCCCGTGAGGGACAGTTTAATGAGTCTACAAGCACAGTTCCAGAAAGGAGGGAACCGTGAACCAGAGACAAAAAGATGTTTTCTCTTTTTCATGAATGCCAAAGGCTGAGGGTGACCGGGATGGACTTCTCCCCGGGGTGTGATCTCAACTCTCGGCCACAATCATTCCGCTGGGGAGAGGTATTCAGAGATCTGGGCCCTTTCATTATGTGCCCTGAAACCTACAAGCAGAGATACCAGCCACAGCAACAACAAGAGAGGGAGATGCAATGTTCTGGAAAACAAACGTGTTTGTCCAAGAAGTTCAATTCAGGACTAAGATCCTGCAAAAACAAACTCAAAGTTAAGCAATTATTTGCTAAGTCACCTACGCAAACAGCCACAAACAACAGTGGTGGCGCGAGCAGATACTAATCATAGTTTTTAGAGTTTAGTGTAAACCCACCGTGACGTCACCCATTATTTGGAAATTGCTATTTAAAAGCCCCAGGCTTGTCATTTTGGCCATCGCCATCTTGGTGTCAGGAGCAGAGGTGACCATATAATTAGGACACCCTAACCCTAAACTTTAAACCTAAAACTTAAGGCTTGAAAAGATACTGATTGGATCTGACTGCAAACTTGAGAAGATGTTGTGGCAATGACCTGTCAATCACAACACAGCCATACACTTAAGCATACCCATTATCATCTATTTAACTCTCAATTGGACCATAATATACACAATGAACATCATGGCGCATTGAAGAAGAAATGAAACTAGTGATTGAGACCATAAACTCAAGAGCAAGCTGTTTACTGAGGTACCAATTTAAGTGAGAAATATGGTAATTTTCTCATGAGCTTACATACAATCTGACTCATTTTTAAAACTAGTGGAGTCGCCCACTCTTGGCTACTAGACAAATTGCATGTTTAGGGCATTTCCAAATAGGTCTGTTTCATAGTGCAAAGCTCCATCCATATTTCATACAGTCAATGTGGTACGATTTTGTTTCACAAAAACGTTGTGGTAAGTCAGTGACAGTTACCAAGCGATGTGCTTGACATTTTAAATTATAACAATAATTACCTCAAAATGTATTGAAAATTACCCCAATATTGTTAAATAATAACATCATGCTATTATCAAATACACAGTTAATGAACTGGATTCTGCGTAACTTTCTGCTGATCATGGCAATTTAACTTCAAACCAGTTTCTGTTTAACCCCTCAGCAGGCCTCTAAATTAAAGTGAGTTTTTACAGCTTGATTCCTGGAAAACAGCAGAATATTAAATTGTGTTGGGGTCAATTTTAACACATTTTGAGGTAATCACTGTGGTACTCTGGGTGGTTAGACATTTCAAATACGTGACTTGGTAATTAACAGCTACCTACATGACATTTGTGGAACTGTAAAATGAAGTGCATACGTGCTCTGAATTAGTGGTAATTCCCCTTTGTAGGAATGCAGAACCACTAACACCTATCGACTGCTGGAATTGCAGGAAATCTGGTTTGGACATTCCAAATAAGAGGATAAGCAGGATCATTATGGAGCATCTTCAGCAGATCCCAACATCTGGGATGTCCCCCAAACAGCACCTAGTGGCCTCCAAGGTTAAGAGAACCCTGTGTTTTACAGTCTGATGGTTACCTTCATGAATTATAGAGCATTTATGTTGCACCATATATTGCACTGGGAGGCAAACACTAGCATTGTTACTGAGAGGAGGTTATTTGGAGGTTACAGGGCAGCAGAGCCAAGAGCTCTCTTTTCTCACATTTCTCCCTCTGTACCCTTTCATCTTTCCTCCCTTCCCACTCAACCCTTCAAGACTCCTCCTTCGTCTTTTTGCTACCCTACAATCTGTTAGCTGTGGGAAGGGGACTCACAAGCTCGAGCACCTCCAGAGACGTTTAACCTCATCAGGCCTGCCGTCATGACAGAGGTCTTCTTTGGGCCCAAACGAGGATGATTTATTCATACGCACAGCAACAGTGTGATCCAGATGCCTTTTTAACCCTGCTAATTAATTTCAGTGGGTTGTGCGGGAGGGCGCATGGATGATGTCAGAAGAGGATTTATGGCCTCCCACACTCTCCCAAGACCCATTCTGACTAACGTGGCCTCTCTAAAGTAGCAGTTATCCACAACATGTACTAATTGCACATGATCCTGCTCGATACCAACAGCCAATAAAGATACTCAAGCTGCGTAATTTTTAGGCACTTCATCACAAGCTCATCCAGATAGGACAAGCCACAGTCGCCTCGCTAACACCAAACCCTTGTTTGTGTCTTGTTTTGCCAAATGGTGAGAGAAAGATTCCATGCCTGCAGTGTAGATGCTCAACTCACAGCTATGACTTTGAGTGTATAGGCTCCCAGCACTCCACACTCACTCAGTGGGTTGGCTGTCACCAGCGTTGGATGTCTGGACTATTTCTCTGACTTGTGTTCTTTTCCTGTACATTCCTATTTTGTGCCTAGACTGCAAATCCAGTATCTTTGGGGAGAATAAGCTTGATCACTCACTCAGCAGTTCCCACGACATATTCTGGAGGTTGTCTTTTCAAAATCCACCAAGAGCTTTAGCAATTTTCAGCGGCATGTCAGCTTTCCATTTCAGGTTTAAAGGTGATCCACTTCTCTTGCCTGTAGTCATGAGGACCAGAAAATCTCTTGCGCGGCTTGACATCAGTTTCTTCCACCATCTCTCACCACAGTCCTCTAGTCTGACTCACCAGATGTATACTGTTCCTATAAAGCCTGCCATTAGCTAACTACCTCGGTATGCCCTCCGCTATCTGGGTGCTTCTGTCTTTGTCTCTACAACAAATACACAACATCAGATCTAGCAACCAACACACTGGGAATGCCAAATTTCAAGAACACTAACCTATAAATTATATAAATTATCATAATATAAACAACTTAAACAGGCTAGCAGCAGTTACCTTTTATTTTACAGGGATTTAGCCTTGTTTATGTTGCTGCACCCACCGGCTGTGCACCGGCCAGGAGACTGTGGTTGGTTCAGAGTAATGCAAATGAGCCAGAGTGGTTTTTTTTTCCCCTCAGAGATGATTTTTGGTCCAGCCAGTTCTTCTCCAGCACTAAAACAGCACTACGGAGAAAGATGTGGCTAGACGAGACCTTCCCTCCTCTCCAGTATACAAGTCAAACACTTCCTGCAGCACAGAAGGTTTGACTTTATGGTTAAGAAGTTCCTCAGACTACTTCTTCCACCTCAGAAGGTCAACCACTGCTGCCGCTGATCTGCCTTCCTCCCTGGAGCACCAAGCTCTGTTGCTTCATCAGGAACAATGCCTTTACTTTTTTAAGTGCTACACCAGCAGCCTTTTTAACTTGCCAGTTTTCTTCACTGTGTTTGGAGTGCTAAGGTTAACCAGGCATGGAAGCACATCAGTGTAGCCATTGTACTGCACTGTATGGTGAAGGGGGAGCTAACCCACAAAGCACATCTTTGTCTTTTATCTTTTCTACAACCTCCCCTATGGCAACGCGCTTGGAGCTGAGAATGAAAGAATGAGCTCATGGATGCAGGAGGAGAAGGAAATAAACTCTCTTTTCCACATCGTAGTTGGCCTCAGTTTGGCGAGGAGCTCAACACATTTGGGGGAACTTTATTGTGCTCCACTTCTAGACAAAGAGTAAAGCTCTTGGCAACTGATAAAGAAGCCCCAAGGTCAGAGTTTTACAGGTATACTGGAAAAGTGGATTGAGAGGAGCTGGGACATGTTCGAGGGGTGATACCTTCCAGTTGCCTCCAGCAACTACGAAAAACCCTCAGAAGTAGAAACTTTCTGCTGTGACCTTCACTGGGGATGAAAGATATGGATTTCTTTCTCCAGACAATACCAATGACTGCATCTCTTGGCTGACACTGATGAGAAAATTTCAAATTTCTGTAGTTCATAACCTGTTGTTTATGCAAACTTGAGGGTCATAAAGGCTTAGATGTAGTGAGCAAGAGCCAGACGATGTGATAATACATAACCTAAAGAAGATCTGTTTTTACTTATAGCAAAACAAACTTATAGGTCATTACTGCCACCCACTCCAAGGTGGATGGATAGATGGTTGTTGGTTGGTTGGTTGGTTGGATGGATGGATGGATGTACTGCAGGCTTTTGGTTTAATTATTGATTTCATGATTGAACAAGTCTGCGTATGTAACAATGAAGTCCCTCTTATTCGAAAACATAACAAGCAGTTTTAAATGAAGACAGTGACCTATTGAGAAACGCAGGCAGGGCTGCTTTACATTTAAATACTTCTCACTCTATCTTATTGACACTTCGTAGGTGTTCTACTTCCCTGCTGCACTGGTTTCTGCATGACACTTCTCCACAGATACTACACAGCACACGACAGAAAGCACTCTTCACAGGAAGTGGAATACGTGCAGGAAACAATTCTCCTCTCATGGGAGCCGAGTTGCCATAACACCACTGACAACCTTGGTTAGGGAAATAAACAAAACTTCCAATAAGTTACATAAACACGAAGGTAACTAGACCAATTTTTGATGGCAGCACGGCAATGAAAGTAAAGGGAAAAAGCCTGCTACTGTGACAGTGGATTATGTATATCCCTGCAGTTTGAGCACTCTCACCTTTGGTTCTCTTACTGCCTGGATGTTGTGATTAGAAATGAATGGCCCAATCATAATCATGCTGTTCAATTTACAGTGAAGATTGGTCATTTAAGAGTCAAATCACATCACACATACAGGCATTTTACATGGTGTTCTCTAGAATAATGCAGGTCTGCAATCCCTATTTAATAACAGTACCCACCAATTGGTGCTAGTGCTGCAGCATTAATACTTTGGTGATGTTCACTTTCTTTTGTCAGAGTGAAAGAGTAATAGCTGTCCATGTTGTCTTATGTTGTAAGAGAGTGTAAGAGAGGAGTGTAATAGAGCCCTCCCACCTCATATTCCTGTTTAAAGCCGTAGCCCTCGGCAGTTTTCATCTGGTTGATATGCTGGAGAAGGTCAGCCACTCGGACGGCAGGGTGGAGCTGCCCCGTGTGGTAGGGGGATCCTTTGCGTCCACACTGGTGCCTCGGTGAGCCTCCCAGCAGGCTGCTGGCCTCGTTCACTGAGCTACGAGCATCGCCTGCACCAGACACAGACACAGACACATTTCAGCTGAAAAATTCATGTACAAGAGATGTTTGATAACATTTGTCTGTACTGCACATACAGTAAAGTGTGTGTTACAGGGGTGCCACTCTGATAAGATTTGTCTATCTTCATAATAGATCTCATGTAGATGTGACAGCAGGTTTGTCTCGGGTGACTCGTGACGCAGACAAAGATCTATACAAGAGCTAACGCATTTGTTTTTCCCCTCTCTGTGAGCCTGACGATATCAGAAAAGAGATTAAGATTAAATGTCCTGAAAAAGAAACAGAAATCATTCAAATCATATTTCATTCAAACACGTGGCTTCTCTTCCCCTTTATTTTTTGCGAGTTTGTGAGATTCTTTGTGTACCAACTGCAGCCAGTAAATCACCGGAGGGTACCAGAGGATATTTTTCACACGGGGCGACATCTTTCTTTCAGAAATGGTTCAGACGTTTATGGAGGAAATGAGCGACGGTCAACAAGATTACAAAGTGAGGAACGATGTGAGCGAAGTTCGAAATTGCATTGTGTAGCCGTGGTAAGCTGCTAGGTCTGTGTACGCTGTTGCTTTGTGCGCTTGTCTTACTGCGTGTGCCGCAGGTGTGTGCGTCCATGAAGGAGAGGGCCATTCTCTCATCCTCCTGTAGGGTGCTCTGGTCTGTGAAACTGCGCTCCATGGAGCCCATGTGGCTCTTCTCCTGTCGGTAGGTAATGGGAGTCTTATTCATGTTCACTGGTTTCCTATTCACGGATAAAGAAGGGGGGGAATGCAATACAGGAGATATTGAGATAGAGAGAGACAGAGAGAGAGGGAGAAAAATAAAATGCTGTTTAGTGTGGAATAATATGGAGTGATAAAAACAACCAAACAAGTGAGAAAAGAGGTGTATACACGCACCAACTGCCTTATTGTTTTCCCCCCGACAACTTATGACTGACAGCCAGAGCACAAGCATGTATATGATGGGTCACAAAAAGGATGGAAAAGCAAAGAGGTGGAGTCACTTACGGATAGTAAGAGTAGTAGTCCCTTCTGGCAAGAGTGCACGAGGAGGAGGAGGAGGAGGAGGAGGAGGAAAAAAAAATCCAGAGAAAGAAGAGATGTAAGATGAAAGCAATGTCAGCTGAGGGCAGAATGCATTGATTACAGTGAAAATGAGAGCCGTTCCTCTCATGAGCTTGGCGGTGCAGGCGGCCATATGACACATGCGAAACGCACCGAGCAGGTGCTGACAGACCAAACCAAAGCGAGGCAGAAAAAAACACACGTTTCCTCCAATCGAATATGTCTCAGTGTTACACTTCAAGGACCCGACCACAAGGTTTCCTGTCACAGCAAATTTGGCGATCAATTCTCTAAGGGCGAAACTTCATGGTGACTTAGCAGAGGAACCCGGCGCTAATGTGCAGAGAAGTGGTGACTTTTCAAAATCAACATTATTCAATATTAGGCTGGACGCTGTGTCAGCCATTTAATAATGATTGCCGGAGCAGTGAGTAACTTCCGATTTGGCGTAGCAGGCTCTTTAGATTTCAATAAATCTTATTTAAGTAAGGCAGTTTAGGCCTTATTTCAGACTTGAACTACGGCTGCTGTTAAATAAATGCAGGGAAGGAGGTGTGGATGCTGTACTGCAGACCTGTGGGATCATTGGCTAGTAATCTCTAAAAGCACACCTTTTCCCTCCCAATTACCATTTCATTTAAGGGTCAGGCCTCAGCTTGGGGTGCGTAATTAAGAGGCTAATTGAATTGCATCCGCCTCTAATTAAATACTTCACACTCAGATAAGCTCTGCAGATGAGAGTTGTTTGGTTTCTCTGGTGCACCGTGACAGAATGGAAACAATGCAGCTCTGGCTGTTGGTCCGGCGTTTTCCCCAAACAAGCATGACCTTTCATGAAAGTTCAGCACGTATAAAAAAAAACTGATTACTGAACTGCTCCAAAACAAAACATAAAGGGAAAAACTGCTAGAGATGTGGTGCGATTGTGCATAACGATCGGCGCTCAATGCTTTTCCAGCAGACGTTTACCCTTTCTTAATGATGATGATGACGGCGCCCAGCAGAAGGATGAGGACCACCAGGCCTCCGGCACACACCCCGAGGATCAGACCCATCTCCTCCGAGTGCTGGGACACCTCCAGGGCCTTGCGGTGATCTTTGCAGGCCGCTAGAAGCGAAAGAGACAGAGGCAACATTGAACAGGCGCAATGCAAACAGGAAACATAAAGGAATAGGGTTGAAATGTGCCAAATGATTCACAAGAAAGTGAGAGGCTGAGAGTGTGGAAAATTGAATATAAATTGAAAAATCCGCAGCTTTGAAGAACTCATCACTCATGCACACAAAACTTTCTTCCTCACATGACAATACAGGCATCCACATTCCTTATTCTGAATACTCCGAGGAGATCCACTGAATCCAACGGTCTTCTTAATGCCAAGTCTACATTTCAATAACTGGTGTTTTTTAAGTGGTAGTTTTCAAATAGTTGGCAAAAATGAAGAGAGACAGGCGATTAGAGAAGCAGTGGCCTGAGCATGGCGAGCAGCCATTGTTCGTGTTGTCTAACCCAATAAATCTGCAGTCCTCAGAGACACATAATGACAACTTGTGCTGTGACAAACAAAAATAATTAAAGATCGGCTGTCACACAGATTTTCAACAAGATGTTTAGGCTGGTAAAGATTCATACTTATGTTCACAGATGAGGACTGAAGATGGGAATATAAACAAAAGTGGGAACATTTAACTTGTAAAACCTCAACTTCCCAACAGGTTGGAATTGAAATGGACATGCACAGACTTTACTGTAAGGACTTTGGGTATTATTATAGATCTGAACTTTACACTCCATTCTCATATTTAAAACCTTGTTCCCAAGCTGAGACGTCAAACTGCAATATGCAAGAATTGGCCACCTGTGGATGTATATCTCCCGACAAATAGGGGGCAGCATATAAGCTCACTGCTGCTAACCGTATTCTGTTTATGACCGTAGCTACTGTTAGCTTGTTAGCTCAGTTAGCATCAGAGTTGGTGTTTACACTGCTAGCAAAGGGAGAAAGAGGTTTTCAGTTAGCATGCTAACTTCTGTAACTTTCAAGTTTTATCATTATTTGATTGCTGTGATCTCCTGACCAGTGCCTAAAGAGGTTGGAAACTGTCTATCATTGAGCTTTACATTTCATTATTAGCTGTGGAAATCTTGTAGACTACTGCAATCTGTACTGTACACTGGCCAGCACTCTCTTTTTTAAAATATATAAATGACCCAAAATTGTTGAGTCAAGTTACCATAGAAGAATATAGGTCAGCTTTAAAAGAACATGAGGATAGTATCATTGTAGAGCCTGTTTGTATCTAAAATCCCACATTTTTTAGGTTTTATGCCTCTTTCTTGATCTTGTGTTGCACTTGAGCTAAATATTTGGTTTCACTCATTTGTAGTGTGCGGCAGCTGAATGTGCACGTCTGTCATCTGTTTACTGCTGTAACAATGTTATTCTACCTTCTTGGCGAGGTCACTCTTGATGAAGAGATCTTAATCTCAATGAGGCTTTTACCTTTTTTAATTAAATGTGAAAGAAATGTTAATCAGAAGGAAAATACTTTTTTGTTCTCCCCTATACAAACCTATTTGTTCAGTTATGGAATATAATATATTCAAAAATTTTTTGCAGATTTGCCAGTGAAAGACAGGACCCTCGTTGTCTGAGACCCATTAGTCATGCACCAGAAAGACTCACACCACAAAGTTCTTCAAAACAGCGTTAATCATTGCAACAATAAACTGACACCTCGTGACATTGCAGTTGCACATTTGTATGCTCCAGTACATGCGCTAAACCTTTGAGGTGCATTTCTATTCAGTGCTGAATTAAATATTTCTTTCCAGTCACAAGTCATACACACAGCCCCACAGTATAATCTCAAGGTGCCCTGGTGTCTGTGAGCTAGTGGAAAGGTCGTTATCATAATAGCAGGTTATTCGTTTCTCTGGCATAAAGCTTCATACTTATGTAAATGGAGCTGAGCAGCGGGCCTTCCTTTGTCTTGTTCTGGGGGCCCACTGATCTAGTTTTTTCTCGTGTGTGTCAGCGTGTCCTCCAGGCCTTGACAGCCCTGAAACTAGCCCTTCTGAGCCTATTGGAATGGCGCAACCTATCTGGAGAGCGGCAGAAAGTCAGAGCAGGCCCCAGGATAGAGCTCTATCTTGCAGCCTGCTGGGGAAGAATCAGATCTGGGGCAGGGGAAAATGAAAACAGAGCCATGTTTGAGCCCAACTAGCTGCAGCCGTGGGCACTTTTTGGGTGCTTTAGATCCCCTCAGCCCAAATAGAGATGAAAGTGGGGCAATATGATTGCGTTATTTTGCAGGATCTTTAATCAATGGCGGCAGAGTCTGGCGTATCTGAATAGAGAGAATTGAGGCATTGGTTTGATATTGGAAAGGAACTGTTCCGCTCAGAATATGGCATTCTTGAAATGCTCCCTTTATGTAACAAACCGCTCAAACCGTGACGTGTTCGGGTGCGTTGTTCAGTGTATAGACACTTTATTTGACAGGTTTACTTTACTTTGCAGTAGTTCTAGGTGAATGTTTAGTCAGACCGAATCAAAGATTGTTTTTTTTGTGTGTGGTTTCCACTCGCACACGTACACACACTAGCATGTGTCTACAAGACAAAGATGTGTGTCTGTGAGCTCCTGTAACTGAAAATAACACAAGATTTCAGCCGATCTCAGGTGCTCCATGCAGAAACAGCCGCAGCCTTCAGCATGAGCTGTTTGTTTTCTGCTGTGGGCTCATTTAAAATTACATGTGGACATAAAACACAGCGGATGCTTTACACCGGCTAAAAATGCAGATGAGGGGGTGAAAAATCAATTTCCCTTTTCTGACATTTTGGACAGATAAGGAGGTTTTGCCACATTTAGCCTCAAAATTTTCTATTAAGCCAAACACGAGCATGAAATAGATTTCCACATGACTCCATGCACCTGCCAGCTGCCCAATGGTGGAAATTGGCACTTAGAGGAGAAATGGAAGTCTATTGTTGTGTCGAGCCTGCCAGAGGATCCTTAATTAAACTGTCACCTGGAAGTTGAAATGTAATCTCCAGCTTTGTTATCCGAGCCAGAATCATTTGCCTCCACTTTGCTTGTGATGGGCTGCCTGATAATAACGGCTTAGGATGCGATGATGCAGAGGCAGTGTTAATGGTAGAGGGATCGCGGAGATCACAAACAGCGACCAAAAAAAAAAACCCTCTGACCTGTCGCACCTTGAAATTGGAAATCTCCCCGATTTTTTTTCCCCCCAATCAATTCACCTTTCAGGATTTTTTTAAGTTACATCATCCTGCATGTGGATGATGTAACACTGGCACGTTCTAAAATCATTACTTTCCATTGTGTATTTTTCCCCCCTTTTTACCCTTTCTTTCTTGCTTATTTACTTTTTAAAAATCTAATTATTTTGACTATTGGAGCTCCATTGTGCATCCCCCCCCCCGTCTCTCTTTGCTCGGTGTCAAAGTACAGAAGTGAGCACACTGCTGTCTGAAAGCATAATTAATCAATGCCCAAGCAGGTGTCTGCACGGGGGCAGATGGAGTGAAACACTCTGCCTTGGCTTTCAGCTTTCTGCTTCAGGAGAATCTCATCTCTTTTCAGTTTTTTGTCTCACAAAAAGAGGACTTCACCCAAAA
>CAEMYA010000161.1:4751450-4769158 GCA_903131615.1 Diplodus sargus
AAGAGAGAGAGAGAGAGAGAGAGAGAGAGAGAGAGAGAGAGAGAGACACCCCGCCAAGACAATTTACTTGCAAGGCTCTGCTTGCACTGTTGCGGTGCTATGATAACTATAAATACACAACTTTTATTCACCATGATCTGACAGTGCACTACGGCAGAAGGGCTCTCCTGCCATCAGGACTTAGAGTCAATTTCCCTGCCCTTTTCATGTCCCTTTGAATCCAAAAGATGAGGTGCAGAGGAGGGGCAGGAGGAGGAGGTGGTAGGGGGAGCAGGGCTTTCTCATACTGATAGGCCAAGGTAGCTCCATCTGGAAGTTTTGATCTGGAGGACCCTTTTGGACTGCGCCGAGGTCAAAGCTCTCAGATGTAGCCATCTACTGGGCTGCTGATCAGAACAAAGGGACTGCCTTTGATATAGTGCGTCCCAGCGCCTGCCCCCAAACAAACAGGATGAAAGCCTGACCTCTAATCCCTCCCCGCGTGCTGCCCCTTCCTCAGAGGGCCCACTGCTGAACAACCAGGACTGTCAGGCAACATTTGTCCAGATCCCCACCTTTGTGCTCGAGAGAAAGGTGAATAACTCAGTCTGAACTGAGCGCAATGTTACGAATCACGCTTCTTAATTTCTCATCTTAGAAAACAATTTGAGAGAAGACTATTTTTTTTTTTTTGCATAGCACTCAGACGAGAGGCAGGGGAAGAAAATCAATTCAAGGTCACAGTGTTTGTGGGAGGAGAAGTGTTTATGTTGAATTACCTTTGCGGGCGATGCGGATGCAGTTTATTCTGGATTCCTGTGAGAAAAAGGAAAACACAGACACATCAGAGGGGAGGGCGTCGCTTTCAGTTTTGCTCAAAAGCAAAAAAGGATGACGTGACATAAACATGCATCGCATTGAAAATATGACCACAGCAGATAATAACACACGCTGCATGAACATTAATGTTTACTCCCATACATGAGGAACACATGAGGTCATCATGGACCACATCTGGAACCACAGGCTGTCTCCCCTCACTGCTGATTCAATTCAAATTATCAAACACAAGTGGGATGCACTGCTCTTCTCTAAAAAATTAATCATAATTTAGTTTATGATGGGGACAGAGATAAACTGCAGGAAAAAAAGGTGCAGTTAAGAGGTCCTATTGATGACACCAGATCTCATATCTGAGATCTGTGCAGAGGAGTTTGAGACGGAGATTCTTGTTGAAGGAGAAAAGATGAGAGTTGAAAGGGAGCGAGCATAATTAAGAGGAGGGTTTCAGACCAGTGCACCGCCATGAAAAGGAATTAATTTTATTCAAATTTGGGCTGATGACATCTCGGTGTTATGAAAAGGACCTTTTGTCAAACAGCACTAATGAGATCCAAGACTGTAATCCAATTCCATCCTGCCACCTCTTGGAGGAGATGCATTATCAAATTAAGATTTACAGATGCTAATTCAGGCATTATGGAACAATTATGCAAATGTGCCCGTTCGGAAATGAGCAAAAAGCGCTTTCTTCAAACCCCAGTTAAATTGCTTTCTTTAAAATTGAAAATCCATTTCAAGCTGACAGACACTTTAACAAGCTCTTAACCCAACGGTTTGATGTGAAAGTACAGACAGCAGACAAACATGTTGTCTGTCAGACAAACTGTCATTTCATTTCCCACAAACCGACCGCTCTGATTCACGGAATGACAGACTGTATGTTTAATGTTTGTGGTTAACTCCTTCAGTTCTACCACATCTATCAGCCTCTCAGAACGTCTCAGTTTTTGGTTCATCTAGAGAATAATGTCACAAACATGCTATGTATCTCAGTTCTGATCATGTTCATTAAATTCATTACAGAACAGTAACACAACTAATCAGTGACATCTATTAAGATTTTTGGTGAAACTGACAACTACTGTGAGCATACAACAGCATACCAACTATCGAATAAAACAAGCAAGAATTGATAAAGTAAAGCAGGAACTACTAACAGTTCACTAAATATCAGGCTGTTCCTGGTTTGTTTCTCACTCGTTCCTCAGTAACTACTAACAATTCTTTGACTGTTTCTTAAAGTGGTACTATGTTGGTATCTGCAACAAGTCACATCTCTGTAAGGCTTCATTCAGGCATAGCTGTGCAAACGAGAGTGTGCCTCTATTCCCACAGCCCTATGTTCCCACATTTCTAAGATTTTTTTCAAAATCAACCTGAACCTAACCCTTTTTCGATCAGCCTATTTTGTTTTCTTGTAATGATTCTGACTGTGACAATTTCTGCTGCTGCTGATAAAAAAATGTTTTTGTTATTTATTCATTACAGTCATTTACTATAAAGTGCTTCCTAAAAATCTTGTGGGAGGATAGGGCTTAAATTGAAGGGACATGTGCAAGCATAGGGATGACCCTGTGCAAACGCTAGCACGCTAACTTACTCACTCATTATCCTCATGTGTAGCAGATATAAAGAATTCACCATCCTTCTTTAGTTGTGTTAGCATGCTAACACCCGCACCATGACAATGCTAACATTACAATGCTTCGCAGGGAGCCCATAATGCACAACAAACATTAATACTGTGTTCACCTTGGTATCATAGCGTGTTACCGCTCTAACATGCTAACTTTGATAATGCTAACATCCTAATTACTCTGAAAGATACTTTTTTGTGGTATGTTAGTGTCACATTCTGAATATGGCTGAAGATCTGCACGTCAAGCTGAGAGGTGGCTACTATTGCTATTTACAAGACTTCATTTTTAGTGGTACTCTGAAGTATATTAGAATTAGAATCTAATTAGAATTAGAAACGCGAAGGCCACTCGTTATCTGTTCCTCTTAATCAACAATCTTTAGTCAAAAGTGCATCACTGGTTAATTTCTACCATATACATCTCTAGAAACGCTGACTGGTGACTTTGAGCTTTTGAGGGACTGACTCAATTATCGCAAATATTTCACTTAAAAAAAAAAAGGGCTGATTCATCTGAACCGGCCTCCTTAATGGAGACAGCAGCTGACTTCTCACTCTACATGTTATCATAACAAGCTGTGGCAAATTAAGACGGAGCGCATTTAGATCTATTTATGTTGACGATTAAAAAAAAATAGGCTGGTGTGACGGATAGGAGCACATTCTGCAAGACGCACATCTGAATCACCGCGAGCCACATCAACAGGAGGGTTAATTGGCAAGATTCAGATTGAGGGACACACATCACACATCTGGCTGTGCCACTCTAGCCAGAGGGGTCGGTGGCTGGCAGCTATAAATACAAAAACACAAATGCCAGCACACGACATGGGGCCCCCCCCCCACGACACACACTGAAGCTTAAATAGTGTGTGTGTGTGTGTGTGGACGAAGATGAGTAGATGTTATAAAGGACTATGCTGCGGCATGCGAGGCTGCAGTCTGCATCCGCGGTCTTTCAAGTACCTCTTTGGATGAATCAATCAAGACAATTAGAGAGGCTTGACAGCCACTCTGCAGATAATTAGCATGGGTAAATGCCAAATATTATGGGTCCCATATTGTTTAAACTATTCCCATTGCTGCCACTGTTGTAGAGGATTAGGTGCAATGTTGTCCCTCCACAAAGACGCTCAAGACAAACAGAAACTTAAACAGACCCTGATTTAATGCGCTGTATAATTAAATGATAAAATAAGCAAGCTGACAATTCAGTTTGTATTCTAATAAGGTGTTCAGGGTGCAAATACCTTCAGAGACTGCAGAACATGAAAAACTAATCACCACCTTTACAAGCAGAAACTCTTATCAGCAGTTGTTTAATCCGAGTAAATATGTGACTGTTTTCTGATGTTTCGTTCTGGGGGGGGGCATTGTTTCAATGCCAGCTACCCTTTCAGTTCAAGAGCAGGTACAGTTTTGTTCTTCTGCCACAATCAGTGTGCAGAAGGTAATTATGTTTCCCCACTCCCTTCTCTGTATACGATCCAAAAACTACTATAAATACATCCCACAGCGCATACATATGCTGAATGCGTTCATGCTTCCGTGCAAAATCAAATTTAAAATGCAAAAAATTCTGGGTTTTTTGGAAGACATTTTGGTGACGGAGTGAGCGCGGTGCGATAATGCCGCGAAAGGCCCGAAATGCATAATTGCACAGGGAGGATAAGCAGGGGAACGAAACACAAAGGAGAAACACATAATATGCACAAAACACACTTAGCAATCGCTGAACTCTTCCAGTCCGTGCAGGCTGCGCGAGCCAAAACCTTGACACCTGCTCTGAGGTTTTAATAGACTCTCTCATTAACATTTGGATGTGACTGCTGTCAAAACACTGTGTGGAGTGAAAAATAACTATGTGCTCTTAATAATATCATTAACAGGCAGCAAAACAAAAAGAGGCCACGGGTATGATAATCTATTATTTGTTGCTCCATTAGGGCTGCAATTGCTGTGATGTTGTCCTCTTTTATTTTATCTTACTTTGTGTAATGAGCACTTTTTCTGCTCGAGCCCCTCGTTGTTAGATCATGTTGTCATAGCCCTGCTGTGACATGTCTTCTCTGCCCTGCTGTTGACTAGTTATATGCCCGGAAATTAGCTGCCTCTCAACTGTGCCGAACCGCTTGAATCGAACTATATCACAAGGTTTCTTAGCTGACAGCTTAATGAAAAGACTACTTGTGCTTAAAGAGAGGAAACATCGCACCAGCAACAAAGACTTTACATCGACAGAGGTCTGATGTCTGAAACTTTGACACTAGAGTAAGTCGGCAATTATGTTTTCAGTTGTTATGTGTTTTTTTTTTAACTGAAACTTCCTGCCCTCCGAGCACACTGCTGCTCCTTCAAGAGGAACTGTTTCAGCAGCCACACAGGACTGATACCCAGATTCCGACAGTGGCTGCGACTACTGTATTTCCAGGCAAAGGTGGCAGCGGCGGCGGCGGCAGTGTTTAAAAGGCTGGGGACAGTGCTGGCTGTGTGATTTGGCTCAACTCATTGTGGGTCATGGGTGCTGGCCCCCTGCCAGGCAAAACAAAACCTAATCCCATCCGCCTGTAAAGCCAGGCCTCCCCTTCCTAATCCCGTGCTTAGTAGCCTGGTTGTGTGAAATGCTCACACTGCAGTCCCTCCGTGTATTTCTCCACTGGGTTGGAAAGAGATGCTACTGGTGGGGATTGAGCCACCCAGCTCTGTTCACGGGACTTTATCATACACACAGGGCCAATGCAAAGAGAGAAAAATGGAGTGACGCGATCACAAAATAAACCACCGACAGGACTCACAGCTTGTGTGTATTTATTCTGAGCTGATGATCACAGAAGGCTACATTACCTACGGCAACGTCTCTCAGCATCATTGCGACAGTCTGTGAATATTAAAGCAGCAGCTTTCTACCTCTGATCATCCGCACCTGTGCCCAATTATCCTTAAGTAATTGCCTCACCCAGGTAGCAGCCTTTCCTGTAATGGAATTTGGAAAGGTAATGTGGCGTCCTCTGGGTACGACGGGTAGACTGGAGGGCTTTGTGCGCCCCGATGAAACGGATGGGAGCACGATGGCACGAGCACAACGCGAGCGCTTCAAAGCTAACGAGGGCCACAACCGAGATCCGCAGGCGGGTTCGTTATGTGGGCCCGAACGCAGGGGATGAAAACGCTTTAAGCCCGGTTTTGTGCTACCTTGGTCTCCACTCACCGGCTATTTTGAAAGATACTCAGCTGAATAGGAACACGGAGAATGAGAGGAGTAGATAAGGACGATAATGAAAGGAATAGTGAATGAGGGACACGAGGTAACAGGACAAAAAGAAAAAGGACTAGCAGAGAATGGGAACGGCTCTGAAAGTACAAGACAAATGAAGTGAAGTACGCTGTTGACTCTGAGTAATTCCAGCTAATCACAGCTTTGCTAGCTGTAAGTAATGCATGCAAGTAATTCCCCGTTTCAGACATGCTTTGTTTGCAAAGAATCAAAGCGCCCGGGTATAAACATACATCATTTCCAAGTAGTTACACTGCCAGCTCAATATGTTTTCATCCAAAAAGCCCTTTCACAGCAGCAAATACTCTTTCAAGGGTTGTGAGCTCAGACAATGCCAACTGTCCCACAGCGTCAACCGCAGCATTAGTAAATACAGATCCTCATTAACACCACTCACCACCGGCTCAGAATTATTCTCAGCACTTATATCTAGAGCTAGTCTATGAAGCGTTGCCAACCCTGCCGCACCACTGGTGGGTTCTATAGCCACTCACCCCTCTGAAGTTGCTCATCGCCTGGAAGTAGACAAGGTAGCTTTTGCGTGGGTCCAAAGGGCTGTTCCAGTAGCCGTTGTAAGTGTGATTGTCACCCACGGTGAAGGGACTGGCCTCGGGAAGGCTGCTCGGTGGCAGCTCGGCCGTGTAGTAGTGCGGCGTGCCTCGGGCCTGCGCCTCGCCGTGAGACATGGGCAGCGGGAAACACTCCTGCAGCCCCAGCTCCCTCTTCACTTTCTTTCCTGTCTCCTCTTCAACCACCACCTGGTATGTACTGGACACAAGGTGGATGCGCACAGTTAATGAGCCTTGTTTTGCATTTAAAAAAAGATGTATTTATATAGAGTTGAGATGATCTCCTCACCTGACAGGTGCCCCTCTGCCTTGGGCGGGGCGCAGCAGGACAGTAATGGTGCTCTCTGTCTCGCTGAGGGGGGACGGCATGTCTCCGTAATCGAACGTGGGAGCTGAGGACGGACAGAAACAAACACGTGTGTGTCAGAAACAGTCTTCCAATCCAGACAGCTAGCTGCACCGCTGCCAGCTTCAGCTAGCAGCAGTTAGCCATTACTTACACTTACATGCTTCAGTTGGACAGGTCGTCAATTCTTATGTGCTTGCACCTTTAAAATAGGATAACCATTTTGCAGGAAATGTCTCCAATTCATCTTTGACTAACCCTAGCCCTTTGTCAACATACAACTTCCAAAATCCGACAAATGACAAATATCTTGATATCTTAAAAAAGAAAACCAAGAACTAATAATAAAACTGATAAAAATGTAACTAAAACTGAACATTCAAACAACAAAAACTACACTGAAATGAGCACATCCACTCTGGAATCTATCTGAACCCAAGCTGAATTGAAAACAAAACAAGAAATGCAAAACCATAATAACTGTTTGAATATCTAGTTGTCTTGGATACAAGTCCAATTAAAAGTCATGCGAGTGAGGCTAAATTGAATGGGTTTTTCATCTGTAAGGATTTGGCTCGAGTCGTGCGCCTCCCTGGAGATGTGCCGGCACATTTCTCTTAAATATTAGTTGTCAATTAGCGAGGGGGAAGGAGAGCAAACTATTCATGAGGAATCAATGATTATCATATTAAAAAGGCGGTTCGCTATTACCGCGGCAGAAAAGAGCTGACATCATTAAGGAGAACTGATTGTGCATTTGTTGACATTAAGGGTCTGCTGCGGTTTGTTGAACTAAAAGAGGGTTTGACGCCTGCTGCCAGGCGGAGTCTGTTTGACGGATGATTGTGTATAAGTAGCGGCGGTGCGCACGTCTGAATGTGTGCGTGCCGATGAGGAAATGTGTGCTGCTGGATTCTCGGCGGTGGGTATTGCTTGAAGATGCTGACAGTAGTAGCTGTTGAAGGTGTTCAGTGTTTGCTGGCTGTCAGTGCAGATTTGAGAGACGCTCAGTGTAAGTGAAAGTTGTGCACCGTGGGCCAGTGGAGGATGTTGAGGATGATCCACAAAGACTTTTGGACTCCGTCTGTGGTCTGGCTCTGTGCCAACGTTCCTCCTGACATGCAGCCAGTATGCAGTGATTGTGCACTAAATCTATAATTAAACAAACTTGGCCCCTCTGTAAAGACATCGGGGCAGAAGGAGTGAGTAAATGTATGAGCATGGCAGGGTGGGAGTGGCTGTGTTGTGCACTCCTAAGAGGTGTAATCCCATCCCCTAACAAGCACAAATGCATCATTAAAAGGAAATAGGAAACACAGAGGCTGGATTTCTATCACCAGTAATAAGCTCTGAGACTCTCCGAGGTGACATTCTGGTTTCAAGAATGCGCTGCATCTTTCTTTATACACAACACACACACACACAGCAGTGTCCCCTCTGTGGTGTTCCTCCACTTCCTACCAGTTAATTTATGTCTCGAGGACCGGGAGATGACAGTGTGTCACTGGTTTGGGGAGGCAATGGGAAATAGCTCTTACACTGTGGGTGCAGTAGTTTTGCCTCTGCGAGAGAAGAAAGATGGCGAGGTCAAAAGAGAGAAAAACCCTGATCCTAATTATAGCACGCAGTGGGTGAAGTCTGGCGTTGTACCTGCACGCTGCATCAGTGATAGGCAGCGGCAGCACAGAGAGCAGCCTTGACATGGAGACGCTGCCTGTCTCCATTTCTATTTCACAGTTTTTTCAAGCTGGCTTTCACACTCCCTTGCAAAAGCACGGATACCCCGCCAAGTCAGTCAGTCAGCGGTGATTATACCTGAGATGTTAGTGGTGATCTCAGTGAGGGCAGTCTGGCCAAAGCCCTTGGCTGTTCGGGCTCGAACAGAGATGAGGTAAGTGGTTCCAGGGTGGAGGTTGGAGAACATGTGGTAAGTCTCGTTCTTTAGCTTGGACACGGTTCTTCGAGGCCCCGGTACGTTGATGCCCGGATCAGACGACTCAATGCTCTGATAACTGATCTGTTAACAGACAACATGACAGTCTCAAAGTTCAGGCTATTGATTCATTGAAAACAGAACCATTTTGAAGATCTATTTATTGTTTAAGACATTTTTTGAGTAAAAGGTTCAAACACATGCAGGTTCCAGTTTCGTCATTTAAAGGTGCAATATGTAAAAATAATATGTATTGATTAAGTTTAAATTTAAGACATTAAAAAAATGTAGTTATCCACAAAAAGAGGAGCAATAACAGTTTTGACATTATGTTAAAGAAGTCCATGTATTGTGTTGCAGAGATTTCTGTTGAAGCTAGCATGCTAACAAACTAGGCCCAGAACATCCTGTCTTGCAATAGCACTCCGAGCTCCCAGTCCAGACTACTAACTGCACAGCTAACTGAGCTAACTAGCTAACGGCAGCCACAGTTAGCATCAGTTAGTGGCCAGTCTGGTAATAGATTGAACGAGTTTCTACATATTGCACCTTCAATGAAGAGCTTTTGGGTTCAGGGCTTTTTTACAACTTTTTTGACATACCAGCGACAAAACAATTAATCAATTAATCACGACAAGCAGAACAGTCAACGATGAAAATACTCGCTAGTTGCAGCTCTACTCAGGTTAATATCACACAAAACAACCACCTCAGTTCTGATTTCATGCCTCATAATTGTCGCCGCCAACAAATTCCTAATTCATTTCAAGTTTCATGCTGATTAATTGAGTAATGGCTCTGTCATAAGAGGTAATTCTTACGCTTGATTGATATGATTCACTTGGTTCAGAAATGAATTTTGGCTCTCTCAATCAATGTGCTAATTGCCAAGATGGGTTTATAGTTTTACTGTAGATGAAAAAGGACTTGATTGGCATTGGCTCTGTCAAGTCAAAGTCGAGCAACCTGGAGTTTTTTTCATAAAGTATTTGGAGTGGTTAATGACATTTCTCACTAAGTAATGCAATTTAAAGGCCAGGGAGTGAAGACACCACACGGTAAAAAAGTGTTTTCAAGTGCTTAAATCAATAGCGCTAAGTGTTTATGAGTTCAATTAACACTCAAAAATGACTGTGCGCAAGTGTCCTTGTGCAAGTGAAATATTTCACAAAGTTTTTCCTCAAGAGGAGATTTGCCTAGGCTGCACGGTGCTCTCACGAGGATTTCCACTTATACTCTTTGAAATAAATTAGATGACCTTACTGCAATCAGACAAGGGTAAGTATATTAGGATATACTTCATTAGAGCTGGAAGGGATCCACTTCACTGAGGGAATGAACACGCACTCATAATGTACTTCATGTATGCATGTTTCTATGTATGTGCAACACAAAAACGCTGAAGTTAAACGCTTGGCTGATTATCACAACAGCTTAATTCCCACTCATGTCTCCTTAGGTTGAAGATAGAATTATGAGACATCCAGTGACTAAACACAGGCAGACCTCTGTGTTCCCTCTACAAAGGCGGACATAAAAGTTGCCCAGCAGTGCACAGAGCAGTGAGGAGAGCTTGCAAGACGGCGTGGCGGTCGATGGGCTCAGGCAGAGTGGTCAATGGTTTAATCTGAGAGAAATGAAGAGGATTTCTTCGGCTATGTCTACAGCTTTCTCCGTCGGCTGAGGCAGATCAACACACTACGGAGTAAAAAAAAAAATCCTGTGCAGCCTCCATTTTATGTGTCACACCACAAATCCTATTTAATCATATCCTTGAGGCGACATTGCGGGAGAGACCCAGGAAAGAAGGCTTGAGGATAGGTGGGCAGACCTACTGATGGCTTACCGCGGACAGAGGGTCCACAGGAACTCAAAAGTCATTATCCTGCAGAACGTGAGGCCTCCAGCACAACAGATGCATGTGAGTTATCTAATAATGACACAGGGCTTTATCTAAATGGCCAGCATGTGCCGGGCCTTGTGCACAAGGTCAGTGAGTGCGTACCAGAGCATCTCTGATATTTCCATTCGAATGGGAAGGGCACATCGTGCATTGGAGGACTGGGTGAATCAGAAGATAAATTGAAGGAGAGTGGTTTGGTGATTAAGCACATATCTGCACTGTGCCAATCGCAGCCGCACTTGAAGAAAAATGGCTCACCAAATAGAGTATTTTGTGCTTGACATGAAAAATGCCAAAAGAACGGGCAGATTTTCAATTTCAGGGAAACTCTATAATTTCGTAGTGTTGCTTGATATGATCTGCCAGGACTATAATAACTGCTCCTGGGTTAACTGGCAACAGTGTGTTCTGCCTGAGTAGAGACAAAATCATATACATAATACAGATGCTGAAAACCCAACATACTGACCACAGGGTTTGTTTATCAGCTGCATCAAAGCTTTCAGTGATAATACGTGTCTCCAGCAGATAGAATTGGCCCAGATGTCATGGAAGGACAGAGTTAAAATGTCACCTAATGGACTTCTCATCAATGATGGCTTCAATAAGGCTCTATGTAACAATTTGTGGAAGTAGACATGTAATACTTACTTTTGTATGGCTATATGCGAGCGGACTGTAACGTGACGTTAAAAACGAGACCTTCCTGTCTCTCTCAGCTGCCTGTACAAGTCTGTGGACAACTTTTCTAAGTTGTTTAATGCTGCTGCACTGTGGATTTCTAAGTGAAGGACTGAGGTTGGATTTTACTCTGCGACAGTCCGAAAGATGTGACAGTCTTTTTAATCTAAATGAAAAATACATGTTTTACACAGTGATTGTCCAATCGCAGATTCGCAAAGTAGCTCGGCAAGACAGGTGTATAAGGCTTCGTATTTCTCCCACAGACCGACAAAAAAGGGACATATTCTCTATGATTTTACCCAAGAGCCATGAAAAAGCTCTGAGTGGTGCCTCCGGCCTCCGCCGCCATCTTGGTATCGTCTGACTCCTCCTAACCCCTGGCTGATCCAAACATTGGCAAAGAGTTGGAGCGTGGTTGAGCTGAGGTGCGCCAAATAAAGGCTGGTTGCTGATAGCTAGCAGCTAACTGTCACTCAAAACGTCCATGCCATTAACTATGCATAACTTTAGGCCGTACGGGGCTCTATGTGACAATTTGGGGCAATTTACATGTATAAATAATTTGTTTTGTTGGCCATATGTGAGCCAAGAGCCAAGCCTGACTGCACAAAAAAATAGAGTAAATCTAACATCTGTTCTGCTCGTCTGGGCATATAAAATAAGCTCACAATCAAGCCAACAACACTATCAAGTGTCTGTCTGGGCTCACCTCATATTGGGTAATAAGGCCGTTGGGCTCGACGGGCTCCTCCCACTTCAGGAAGATCATGTCATCCAGCGGGGTGAAGGTGAGCGACTCCGGCGCTATGCCTCCAGGAACTGTGAGAAATTGTCAGAACAAACATTTGTCGGGGAAATTGCAGCGCTAATCCCACAGCGAGCCTCTCCTGTCAATATCACAGAAATGAATGTCAGAGTGGCTCAGAACAATGTACCACATGAGACACTCAGGCAGCCAGAGAGCGGCAGGCACAGAACATCAGATAAAGACAATTTAATTTATGAACCGCATCAATTATGTAACCACAACACAGACATGAGAAGGAAAATATAAAGAAGGATATTATAGTTTTATATCAATCTTCATTCAAAATTGAAAATATATTGATGAATGTGTCAGACCCTTGCTGGTAAACTTGTTTCTGAACGGCGGCGAGAGGACTGAACGGCCTATCACTCAATATAAGACTGTGTTAACAGTTTTTTGGGACATTCGGTTGCAGACTACATCTCCGTGGTCTGTGCGAGCGCTGTACAGAGAAAGACTCTTATGTGAGATTCAGGCCTCGGGCTAAAGCAAGAGCCAAACAGCTGAGTCGACTATTATTACTGAATTGAGTTAGTCTGGAGGACAGAGTTGCTTATTAAGGCTTTTGGAAAAAGCATTTATAATTGATGTGTCACGTATCTTTATACGTTTGCATATATTTATCTTTCAAAACTTCAGAAAAAAAACCCATCTCTTGTTCTTTTTCGCTTTTTCTGTGTGTATCTCTTTCTGAAAAATCGTGTTTGTTTTGATTTTTTCACGGCAGAATTGATTTCCCCCTCAGCCGCCATGCAGAAGATGTGCTACAGCACAAAAGAATAATGGGAGATAAGAAATAAGCACAAAATCCTATCTCAGGCTTGCCCGAGTCTCAGATATAATGTTTTCTCTTTTATGTTATTTTCATCCTAAAATGAAAAGGATCTTTTGTAATGCTGATTCAGCCTCGGTCAGATGGTCACCCTCTCTGTCTAAATGTGTCAAGAGGAAGACAGACTAGTGGAACTGTTAGAAGTATTGTATTAAGTTTATGAAATATTAAGGGAATTCAGCACATTTGAACCAAAGCTGATTGATTTATTGATCTGTGTAATCAAACCACATTTGCTGTGTTGGATTTATGTTGGAAAAACACCTAAAAACCTCAGAAACAATGATTAGAGCAAAAGTTCAATATGACACTGAAGTTTTGGTTGTGGTCCGTCTAAGGTCTGGGCAGTCTCCTTTCTGACATTTATAATGAGAACAGTTAAACAATTTGAGGGGGTCTGGAGCATTTCAGAGGTCAGACTCCTCCAAAGTAGCTATTTAAAGTCATTTGAAACATGACATGATAACCCTGTGTCTCTGAAGGAGACGTTAAGAAAGTAAAATGCCCATAAATCTAGTGGACACCATACATTTTAAAATACTATATAATTTAGTTAAAAGTAAGATCAGTCTCCTGTGACACAAAGGGGCTTGTTTAGCTGATCAACTTATAAACTGCCACTGGTATATTCATATTCTGGTGGAAATTCATCTGAAAGTGCTATTTTTGCAATGACACGTTTCAGTTTCTCTGTCCTGTAACTTCCTCCCGAGACTCACTGTCTTCCTCGGTCTGGAAGGTGACCTCTCTGCCCTCTTTCTTCCCCTCTGGGTTGGCCAGTGACAGACGGACATGGATGCCGTGGTAGGGTGGCAGATCACGCAGCGTGAAGCGCGAGGCGTTGTGCTCCACTGCCAGGCACTCGCGCACGGTGGTGTTGTGGCCCCCGCCGCCTCCCGCTGTGGTGTAGCGGTAGCACAGGGACACTGAGTAGGTGTGGCAGCGTGTCAGGTTGAACGCCAAGTTCTCCCACTGCAGGGACAACTGCCTGGACTGGATATCCGTGGCCATGAGGCCCCGCAGTGGACGCATCGGCTCTGGGAGGGAGGAAGATTGAAGATGGAGGAGAAAATTGAGTAACAAAAGAAAGCAGAGGTGCATTGACAGACACAAGCAATTGTATTATAAAAGTGCTGAAGGTACAATTCTGACTTTTTAGAAAATGAAAACACGGATAACTTTGTTTTATTGTGAAATATCCGAGTTCAGACGGAGCACTCAGAAAATGACAGCATCACTCACGTCCCAGGAAGACCCTGGCAGTTCCTTGCTTGCTACCCTCCTACATGACGCCATATTGCCCCGCCAAAACATGGAGGAGGTCAGCGTTTAGCTGCCAGCATAACACACCCACATCCCCCCATGGCAGAGCAGGAGCTCATGCCAATTGCGCTAATTAATTGGACAGGCTGCGGGTTGCTGTCGCAGTCCCACCGCTCCCCGCCTCCGCGTGGCAGAGCAAATTGACTATCCAGTAGTTGTACTTCTTCTCCCCGAGGTTTTATCCACACACAAAAATACCCGTGCTACACAAGGGCATTCACTTCCGCTGGTCCCTCTTACTGCTGGGTCATCGCGGTGGCCTGACGCATATTTTTAGAAGGCACCGAGTTAATTCTGGTCACTGCTGGGTTAACCCTGACTTTCTCTGACTCAGACTAAAAGAACAACAGCTCTCTCTTTGATATCCTCCTCAAGTGTAATGGCGAGCTGAGAGATACAGAGAGCCTCTATACGGAGAGGCACAGACGAGCCAGTGTTCAGGAGGACCTCCGAAACTGAAGGGAGGATGAGCTAAACCAAGGACATCCTCAGTATCAATGGAGGCATTTAACTGTGGCCATTAATAACACAATCAATGCCTTTTCATCAAGCAATATGCAACATAATGTACTGTATTTCTATATTCCTTTAATAGGGCATGTTGAGTAATGGGCCAGGGAGGCAGGAAGTGACAGCAGAGATATGGGGTACAGGGAGAGATCAGTGGAGTTTGAGGTTACTGGCCAAGGTCTTCATTCCTTGGCCGACTCGTACACTCAGTGGGATTCTCAGCACCGATTAGTGTAGGGAACTTAAATAAGGCGGCTAATGCATCACTGAGCAGGCACTAATGCACTAAAACAAGAATTATTTCAGAAAATTGGTTTGAAAGGTGCTCTGTGGCCGTACAAGAACACTCTAACACTGACACACACACACGTATGCTGTACAAAATAATTATTTTGCTTTGTGTCTTTATCGCATCATTCCTCTTCATTCCCTTCTTCCTTCTCCCTCCATCTATTATACATGTACAAATATTCAAACACACGTAAATTAGCATGCTGACATTATCAGATACAAAGTCGCTCTGCCCAATATCTTATTCACTTATTGCTGCCTGTGGCAGGGCAATTCTTTCAAAGTGAAATTTTATGACACTTCCAATCTATTCTGAAGGCCTCTGCAGTCACCAGCCTTCTCTTTTAATTTGCTGCCTGGCATCTCATCCTAGATGGAAATATGACCAGAGCACTGATCTGAACCTCATCCAGACTAATGTTGCGACAGATGAATGGGTGGCCACAGTAATCGCAAAGTAGTAGACTGCACCCAGCGAGAAATGTTAATGTTCCATTGTTCAGTGTGACTGAGGATTGTCTTAATGGTGCAATTGATAGTCTGCACAGTCTGAGGGCTAAATAAAGAGAGGCATTTAACTGCTGAGTTGATGAAAGTGCCGCCAAAGAGGCCACAGTGTGCTCATTGTGGGTTTCCTCAAAGTGGATATTTGTGCCAGCCCCTTCCCCTCGCCTTGTCTTATTCCGTCCGAATGCCACGGGCACCCATTCTCTGGCACCCTGCGGCGTGAAAACCACAGCCGCCCCAACGTGGCGCAAAGCCCAGCGCACCATGTTGATCCTTGGAGATTGGAAGTTAGAGTGGATGTGACAGGTTCTGGTGTATTATCTCCCCTAAAACTGTGACATGGGACGGCAGCAGGATGGAGCAGAGCCACCCGAGATTGCAATGCGTCGGCGAAGGGGGGATCTGGACTGACTGTGTCAGCCGGGAAAACTCGATTTATACAGACATGCACGCCTGTACCCGAGTGCAGGCAGAAAAACACAAGCACACATAAATCCAAACACCCCAAATGCGAACATTCTAGCTCACAGTGGAAGACGTGATGAACGACATGCCAAGCGAAGGCAAAGCACTCGTGCGCCTAATGTGTCTAATTTTAGTCGGGCTCCAATGTCGGCTCCCACTAACAGACCAGGAGCATCCTGGGCCGGGGCTTTCCAGAAGGTTCAGTGACCCAGCAGCAGGTGGAAGCCCATTAACGTAGTTTGGGGACCACCTGCACTACAAATGCTCGCCTCTCCTCCCTGATTTACTTGAGGGGCTTCAAGCTGTGCTAATGCACCATGCTGATAATCACAGCAATGGCTCATCAAGCACACCTGGACGGCCATCAGAGCCAGGCGGAGACCATGTTCACATTCACGGCCATTAGTTTTACAGCACCCTGCACGAGGACAGATCAGCGAGGGTGTGCGCGGTGAGGCCAGCAACAGCCGACATGTTTGGGAAGGAGGGAAATATTCAGCATGGCCATAGAAGAGTGAGATTAGTCACGGTGGCAAGACACAGCTTCTGAAGGGGAAATTCACTTTCCTCCTGAATACAGCGAGGGTCCAAATGTCCCGTCTGTTCACTGGATAGTTACAACCTCCCTGGAATCCCTGCAACAACCTCACCATCCATTTTCTCACGCTTAAAAGCTAATCAGGCCAACGGCAAAGGAGGGCGATCGGGATTCAGCAGCGGAATGTGGGGTCAGCAAGGGTGGTGTAGACCAGATGGTTTGGAGGTTGGGTCAGGGGAGCTCTGGAAAGCAGGTGGTGATTAGACTCTCCTGCAGGGTCGAGGATAGGAAATGCACCAGGCGGAGGAGGCTTCCGTCGTTGCAATGTAGTGTAAAAACCACATCAACGCCACCGCCCAGGAACGATCGCCGATCAAGGAGTCGATCAGATGCAGCCACGCTACAAAAAAACTAATTCAGAGATCAGTCACTCACAGCTGTGCAGCTGCCAACAGCAAGGACAAAACACAACAGAGCGACAAAATTAATTTCACCTATGCTTCCTCAGTGTTGAACTAGTACTGCATCTAAATGCCCTGTTTAACAGCTCAGCAAACACAGCAGTATTACTTATCCCACACATGGTTGAACAAGCTAATGTCACAGTGGTTGAAATGTAAATACATCATTAAAGGCTGAGTTTAGTGACTTTCACATACACCGATACCGGCAACTGTGAAAGCAATTTCCGTATGCTGTGAGTCCTCTCTCGCTTCACCTCTCGCACATTCACTCTCTCGTTTTTACTGTTTCCCTGTTTGAAAAACGACCCTCTCTCCCACACACACACTCCCACGCCGCAGCCTTACATTTCCTTCCCTTCCCTTTTCTTGCTGTTTTTTCTTTCTTTATTCTTCGAACTTTTTCATTGTGAATTTTCGGTGTCTCTCGAGCTGGGGCGGGGGGGGGCGGATAGCGTCGATTGGGGAGGAAGGGTTGTAAGCTCACTCACGGCGCCTGATGAATGAGGGGTGTCTTTGGCTGTTGGGAGAGGAGAGTAGCTTTAATATGTCATTGGAGAGGGGGCCAGGGAGGCTCTAGTGGAGCAGGGTAGGGAGATGTGTGAGGGATGGAGTGTGGCAGGAAGAGACCGTTGGGCATAGACAAGAGTGATGACCATGGAAGACACAAATCCACAGACCGCCTTTGGGTAACACAAAGCTCTCCATATTGTGTGCCTGTGAGCGCTGCGCACACATTGCAGATGCAGGCGGCGGTAATGAATGCCTGCATCTCCGTGGGTGCATCTGCATCAACACAGTTT
>CAEMYA010000161.1:4769250-4811141 GCA_903131615.1 Diplodus sargus
GGGTGCGGTCTGCGGGTATCCTGCTCGTCTCCCTGGGTGTTCTGTGTCGGCACAGTGATGGATGAGAGGGGCAAAATAAAAAAACAAGTTGGATGGAAAACAGTCACCTGGATGATTTATACTTCAATCTGTATTTTACTGAAATGTTAGCTGTTACTGTAGTTTACAGGGTAGTTTTTTTTAATCTAAACCTTTTTTTTTGTATTTCAGTTTCTAAGTTACTAATAATGGGTAAAAAGTTATGGATTTGTCCAATAGATCGCCTCAGGGGGCAGCAACAAACAAACAAGAGTGTGGGTTCAGTTCCAGAATAACATGTCACCAGGGTCACACAGTAACAAACAAACTAACCATTTAGAGGCTGCGGTAGACCAGCAACTACCATGCTCCGCAAAATAACTGTTTTTGTCTGGTGGCTGTGAAGAGAGCAATGTGAACAATGCTATTTCTAGATCTTATCCATAATGTTGTCAGACAGTAACAATCACAGTCCCAGCCATTTTAGTGGATGTACTTTGACGTGCCCGAGGGATTACAATGCTGCTACTGCAGCCCATTTTACGGGTCCCTGCTGTGGCGATCTACTGAACTAGTTACACACCTCTATTGAACAAATCCATAACTTTTTACCCATTATTAGTATATATATATATATATATATATATACATATATATATATATATATATATCATAATTAAATTATGAACGTATATACGTGTGTTAACTAGTTAATTAACTGCTTGAACTTCAAGGTCAGTGAGTAAAATATTGAGTACGGGGCAGACCTTAGCTCACAGAGCTGAAACAATGACTCTTATTAAACGAGTTGAGCTGCAGACACTATTTCAATAATCGCTTCATTTTTCAAGCAAAACTGTCAGGCTGTCAGATGTTAGGTGTTGCTTTTCTGAATATATCCTGGTTTTAATTGTTGACATAAAAGAAAAGAGCTGATGTTGGGCTCCTGAAATTAAAAATGAGCACTGTTCTGTTTGTCCCTCAGTCTTTCGATTTCAAAACCATTTATAGTGTGTACTGCAGTTGCTACGTCTCTATCGCTGCCACATACAAATTCTCATCCATTTATTTGTGACTGATGAAATAAGAAGTCTCTCCTCTTCAGTAGATACCAAAGAAGCATGCTTCAGGCTAGCTACTCTAGTCAGCCAGCTGTTATCTTTTAAATAAGCGTCACACCAATACTGCCATGCTGGCAGCAAGAAAGTCCCCCTTCTCAGTCTCCTGAGCTCTGGAGTCCAAAGAACTCCAGTGATAGCGAGGGTGCATTTCCTCACGAGATAAGTATATGCAGCGGCTGAGTTAGAACTTGTCTATCGGCTCCTCTCTTGATTGAATTTCAGCAGATTATCGTGACAGATGCAGCTCCATACTGTAAGACTCTTTGAAGTTCTGCTGTGTGGCTGTTGAGAATCAATGCTTTGAGCTGCGGCGCTTTCATGTGAGTACATAGAAGACATATCTTTTTGAATTATTTCAGTCTCTATTAAATGTACAGCGTATGCTTATGCAATTTAGAAAATCACAGGCCTGGTACAGGTCGCATGGAAGACCCTGCTGCCCCCCTGCTTGTGGCTTCTACCGAACAGCAGCGTATTCCCTTTTCCACAACGCTGGGGTTGTGCGTCACCTGAACAGGGCACGTTGTAATTCTCCAAAGCATTGGAAATTGCAAAACAGTTCCTTTGAGAGGACTGTCTCTGCACAATCATAAAAAAGACACACACAGGGAATAGAGGGCAGAGACTGTTGGAGCCTGTTATCTCTATAAACGTGACATCACTCGACAAGATCCACATGGAGCTACGAATTCCTGCCATTAAAATGATTTAAGCTTTGAGAACAATACTGCATAATGCAGCTTAAAACACACACCATATGGGCAAAAGCTGGGTCGTGGGTGGTGTGTTGTCAATGCAACAGCAGCTGCTGGCCAATGAATAGCAGGGAAATGTGTTAAATGCACTTTAAATGTGATAAATACTGACAATGGTTGTACTTATCTGTACCTACGCTCTGAGCTCTATTATATAGCACAGCCTGCAATTAAATGAAGTGACATGACCTAAAGTACAGCACTCTGGTCCGCAAGCTGGGGGTCTCAAGATGTATCGGAGGGGTCACAGGATAATTAGAGGGACAAGAAGGAAAAAGACACATAATTATATTTATCTGCTTCTGACTTCTCTCTGTTTTCTTTCTATGTTATTTTATTCCTATGTGATCTTTTTTAAATAATCGATAATCCTTTAAAACATCCTGAGAAGGAAAAAAAATCATGTTATTCAAACTAGTCAGACTACACAAAGACCATCACCTGTCACAACAAAGTTTCATTTTAAAGGTGCCGAATCTCGAATCTTGAATCGACACCCTGTCCAGTCGTACAGCGTGTTACACCGCCAGCGCTCACCTGCACACTTGGTCCTGCTCACAAGAGGCGGTCCCGGCGGGCCAGTTCCCCCCTCTCCGGGCCGAGTTAACAGCACGCTGATGTGGTACTCCGTGTCTGGATCCAGGTGCCACAGCTTATATGTGACCATGTTGACTCCGTGCACCTCTGACCACGGAGACTGGCTGGCGCGGTACTCAATCTCCTTCCTGATAATGGGGCCATCTCCCAGGATAGAGTTGGTGTTGAGCTGGATGATCAGGTAAGTGGAGCCGGCACGCAGCAGCTGTGGCGGTGCGATGGGGGACGGGGGAACTGTGAGGAGAAATGAAAAGCTGTGTTTTGTTTTGTTTTTCTCTTTTCCTAGTCAAACACAGTTGAATTGGTCAAAGCGTTTGCTAGCAGGCCCGTGGCGCTGCCGCACAGTCTAGGGAGGTAATGTTGTGCTGTTCGTTTTATTAATCAGCTGTATCCAAACAGCTTTCTCATTATGTTAGAGCCCACTGAGTCTTAAATGAGTCCCGGGAGACTGCGGGAAGTGAGCAGGTCAAACTGCGTTCAAAATAGCAGATTAGTCATAGCTATTAACAAGGCATTCAGAGCCTCCGCATACATTTCGGAAAGGTGGTGAGTGAAAAAACAGCTGTGGACGGAGTGAATTTGATGTGTATGATCTTTGTAACCGGAGGATTAAGTGCAGCACATCTTTTTTCTCTAAACAAGCGTTCCGTCCTCACGGCTGGTCACCGCGATGAAAGAGGAGAGACTCGCGGTGCAGATCGCCAAACCGCGGATTAATTCCGGAGCCCACCGGTCAAATGTCACTTACTGGAAGATCCAAGCGACTGAGCAATTACACGGGCAACAGTGTGAGGGAGGAAAGGGAATGCAAAAGAAATGAGGACAAAGCACGAGAAAAGATCAGAGTTAGATCTGTGGCTGTGACTAATCCTTCATTCCCACGGAGGCGCCTCTGTCTTTTATGGCCCTCCTATCTGCGGGCTCTCAGCATTACCAGCACCTCACCTCGACTCTGTGCTGCTTCTCTTGACTTAGCCTGCAGCGGCTCATCTCTGGGCTGTCAAGGACTGCATCCATAATGAAAGGCCAAAATTTAGGGCCACAGGCGAGCAGCCGGTGGGGCCAAACATTTTAACAAACTCGCTCAAAGTTCACAGCTCGAACTGTTTTTTTACTCTTTATTTATTTTGTTTATCATACAATGATGTTTTTTTTCTGTATATTATTTGTTGTCTTTCGCTTTTGTTTTCCTCTGCGCACAGAACCACTCTCGAATTAAACACTGCTCTCAGAATTGCTTTCTGTTTAATTAAGGATTTTTCACTGCTGAGATTTATGCTTTAACGGGCTGCGAATCCCTGAAAACACATTTTCAAATGAGCTCAGGATCACGATATAACAACTCTGAGGCCACAACACAAAGCCAGAGAGACAAACACAACCTGAAGGAGGAAGATGTTTTATTCATTTTGCAGCCGCGTCCTCGTGGGGCAATAAGAGAGCTTCATCATGTTTCCTGCACTCAATCTACAGTCTTGATACGACTTGATCCAACTCATTAAGTCCCTTCTTATATGCAGCTACAGCCAGTTGACTTGTGCGTGACATACAGCCAGCCATCGCATCTACCCGTGGCTCAGAATGAGCTGTTCCAAAAATAACATCTTTGTCCTGATTATAAAAAATAGTGAGGCGAGCAACAACCACATGGATACAATGATACTTATTTGCTGCGAGTGTGAGCACACTAAATGGGATTTCATGGCCTTCTATGAGCGCATTCACTGACTCCTCATTTACTGGCAGCTGCTGGCGGGGGGGGTTTAGTAACATTTTGGCAAAAAAAAGGCTCCATTTTGTACTATAGCAATCAGCCCTGATCACAATACCAAACCGAATCCACACGTCCGTATCAATCAAAGGGATTTATTGCATGCTTTGACAAAATGAGACTCTAGAGTCTATAGGCACGCTAGTGGCTCAGTGAGGCTGTCACAAAATGCAAAGATCAGCAAGCGAACACATTCACTATCAACTATATATAACATATGGCCAAAAAGTGAGGCCAAAACTTGTTCATCGTCCCCTGGTGATGGACTAGAAAATCAACTTCACGTCAAATACATTTTTCTCAAAGATCGTGTCTGTAATTTTAGGTAGCTCATAATAGTGTTATACTATATATATAATTGATATGCTGATATGTAGGTTGAAACATCTGACTAATAACAACCATGAGCCTGCTGGTGGCACTACATGAAACTCAAATGACCAAGCTCACCGTGATACATCATCTGGAAAGCATGAATGTCAGTATACATTTTCATGAAAAGCCACTCGACAGTTATTGAGCTATTTCAGCCTGGATCAAAGTGATGGACAGTATTGCAATATTGCGATCCATAGAGCCATACTGCTAGCATTGCTAAAATAAAAATGTAAAAAAAATAAGAAACGCATTTGCGCCGGGAGCACAAAGTATAGAACAAGGATCTTTCACATCCTTATGCCTCGTCTCATCTTCCTTTTGCTGAGGGCTGGAGTTCGTTATGCCATCAAACCATCCCACAGCCATGTCATTACTATGCTGTCAAAGTGGTGTCAGGCTGTGGGGTTGGAGTGAGTAATGGGAGTGAGGTCACCATCTGCGGTACATGATATGACAGGGGCTTCAGGAGTCCAAGTCAAGTGAACAGCTTTTTGACAGAGAGCTGGTGAGCTGAGTGTGGCAGCTTATTTGACAACTCAAGCTCAGAAAACAACACATGTCGGGGGAGATTGTATTCGCCGTCCAAAGAGCCTCCATGTGCGTCGAGCACCGCACAATTTGCGATGAAGGAATTTTATGGGAATCAATTTGAAATAGGTGTCTATGATTTCCACCATTGTGCACAAATGATGTCCTACGGGTTATTTGAAATGTTCATAATAGTGGCTCTCACTGCTTGTTATGATCGGTTCATTTTAAATCCTCATCTGAAGTCACAGGCGGTAATCTGCTGTGACCAAGAGGAGCACAAAATCGTGTTATCATGAAGAAAAAAAACAGCAGGAAGACTCATGGTTGAGATGAAAGAACCAGAAAGAAAGAAGAAAGACCCAAAAAGAAGGAACAAAAAGACAAGCAGGAGAGAGCGTTTACCTTTGACAACGAGTTCAGCAAAGTTTGAAACCCCGGAGCCCCTTTGGGACTGAGTGACGCAGCGGTAAAGGTCCTGATCTGTCCGCTGGACGCTGTCTAGCTGGAAGGATACCACAAAGCGCCGGTGACTCAGGTGCTTGACAGACGCCGTTGTTAAAATGTCGCCGTTGTGTCTCTGAAAAGCAAGAAAAAGGACAGGGTCAGAGAAAACAGAGTGGGTCATCGTGTTCCCCCAACCCTCTCTCACACACAAACATACAGGTACATGTCACCTCATACAGTGTATCATGTGTTGTAGCTGCACACACAGACAGGCTACAGGCTAGGTCATTGGAAGAGAAGCAGCAAAGACCAATATATCTTCAGTATCAGGCGGGCTACCAAACCCTGCACCCCATACCCAAACTGATACAATCCTGTATAGTCCCTTCAATAGATCCTACCTGTCTGGTGAGTGCCCACATCTTTAAAGTCCATATCCCCTCCCCCCTGCTGATTTTAACAGCCACAGAAGACATAACTGTTTTTACAGGCTGCGTAGAGCTCAACATGTCTAGTAGCTAACCTTTACTATTTGTATAAAATTAGCAGAGCGCCCCATTTACTTATGCAGCCCTCTTTTGAAAAAAAGTTTATCATCAAATTTTGATTATTAAAAGACGTGTGAAGATTTTGTTTTACAGAGAGATATTTGGACCAAAATAAGGATTCCATTGGACCAGTTCTCCTGTATGTATTCCCTTGTATAAGTAACTGTGTTTTCAGTTTTGGTGAATATTCATATTCGGTCAGCTGAAAATTATATTTGTATTGTTCCAAAAGTTGAAGTGTATTTGTGTCTTTTGTTTTCCCCCATATTTCTGCTCACCTGGGTTCCTGTGCTCCTCCCCAGCCTGGCTTTACCCCCACACCTGTCTCACATCAGCCTCATTAGCACTGAGCTATTCGCGGTTTCTCTCCATCTGCACCTCACCCCCTTGTTGGTTTAGTTTGTATTTTAGCCCGTGTTGTTCCCTCACTCTTTCCTGGTCATGTCAGTCTTGTTTTTCATCCACCCGTCTCCTGTGCTCCTGTGCCTGTTTCCCGGTCCTCATGTGCTCCCTGTGTTCCTGATTTGTTCTTCGTGGTTGTCTGGTTTGACCTGAGTTTTGTGCTTCTCTTTAGTTTCTCCCTCTGACTGTCCTTGGCCTGTCTTACTGGCTTTTTGTGATTTTTGGTTTTTCGGACATCAGCTTGCGTTTTGTTTTCAACCTTCCTGCCTCTGTGTGTCTGCATTTAGATCCTTTTGTGTAATTGCAGTACCTTTGACATTAACAAAATTGAACAGAGTACCGAGATAACATGTCTAACGTATATGATTGGGCGTGAACCGGGGCATCCTCGAAAGGCTCAGGACAGACAAAGTTCAGCCCTTTCTAAAAACACATGTATGTATGAAGGATATCACTCCACTGGCTCAGGAACACGTTGTCAGTCAAACACATGTGTTCTGTGTCTTTTTATGTTTTACACAACGCCGCAACTTTTTTTGGAACCAGGGTTGTAGTTATTTCATAAGTTGTGTATAATCATGCATTTTCTATCCAAAAACATTCACATTCACACACCAGCCAACCTCCCCCTTAACACACACACACACACACACACACACGCACACACGCACACACGCACACACACACACACAAACCCTCATTACTTATTGCCTATTGTAAACCCTGTCTGCGGTTATTGCCCAGTGAACTCCCGGGACACTAAGCTAATAATGTAACAAAAACACACTTAAATTATTGCTATCTGGGTCAGTCCTTATTAGAGCAATGTGATTAAAATCAAGGATTGTCCAATTGTGTGCAATTTAATTAAAAAGGCAGGACCATCTCTCTGATTTAATCACACAATATGACAATCAGACATGCTTTAATAAAAATAAATGAAATCTTGTTAAAATAATAGTGATTATGGGGGTAATACATGTCATGAGTGTCGTCCCTTAATAGAGCCCATCTACAACCTCAGTCGTCCTCGGTGAGCGATGTTATTGAACCAAAACATTAAACTGTTCAGCAGTTAGGGGCAGGGAGGCAGATGGGCTCTAATGCATTGAGGTTTCATCCGTTTAGTAAATAGGATAATGGATGAATAGCGGCGTTCTCACTTTTGGTTGAGAGAAAAAAAAGGAAGTGGAAGGATTTGGCTGCGAGACAGTAGCGTAAAGTGGAAGATCTTAAAAGCGAAAACACAACGTAAACAAAAGTGGGTTGGGGCAGGAAGTGAGAAACGGAGGGAAAAAGTGATAGAAAGAAAGAAAAGATTAGAGCGAGAGTGTGATCCAAATGAATGTTGTATGATGCACCTCGCTGTGAGAGGCATTTCTCACATTGATCCACACCATTAAAAACCACAAGCATCCGTCAAGTCCACATACTCTCGCCAAAACACATTGAATCTGACATCTTTTCTCATGTTTTCGGGCCATTCTCTTTGTGCGAAACGGTGGACAAGAATCCTGATACTCGTCCCTTTGACCTGCACCGTTTTAACAGAATCCAAAGCACGAGAGCATGCTGGGATTAACAAGGAGACCTTCGGGTTGGGTTTGGCAATTTCAACTGCTGCTTTACTGTTGATTAAGGCCTTCAAAAACACACAGACCACACAAACCTCGGGTCAAGCCTTTTGCAAACAAACTCATAAACACAACACCGCTGATTGGGGTTGGGCAGGCAACCAATCTTGTGACCGCAAGGAAAGGAGAAAAAAAATCTCAATAATACACTTCTGCATCCTCACAGTATCTATTGTATTTCTTTTTCACTACCCAGCCTGTGGATCACAGAGAGGAGGCAAAGGAAATCAAGATAAATCAAATAAACATGAGATCACTTCATGTTACGTAAACAATCTGGCTGTGGCTAATTGGCGAGGAAACGACAAAACGATCTGTTAATCTGGCAGGCGTGTGCAGCCTAGGCTGTGCTGCAGCTGGTGTGGCAGACACAATGAACACAAAAGGGCACAACAACAGAAAACAACATCGATTTGAGTTCATAAGAAGAAAGACAGAAGGGAAGAGCAGACAAGAGGACTGTAGAAGGTAGAGGAGAGGCAGGGAAGAGCATTCCAGTGGCCTGGAGATCTCATTACAGCTGGCGCCTGTATGCTTTATGCCAGCTAATTACCCAAAGCATTTGTCTTCATCCTTGTGTTGTGACCAAATGAGTGGTTTGATAAAGTGTCCAGAGAGGTGGGGACGAGGACGCTTCAATTACATAAATCACACATTTCCCAGAGTCAAACAATACAGTAGGTTTGCCTGAGGTCAACCATGATTAACACTGGCTGCAGTGGGACAGAGGATATTGGCAAAAGCAGTGAATGTGTGGCCATGTGGTAATTGCAGTGTGAGATGAAAAAAGAGGGAGCCCTACAGCACGATGGTGTTTGGTGCTTTAATCAAGGCTACGTAAAGAGGAGCATTTTAAGAGCGCAGAGTTATTCCCACCAGAGGTAAGGACTGTATGGCTCGTCTGACCTTCACAGAGTAAGCTATTCAGGATGAAAAGACAGATATCTAAAACACAGCACACGATCTGAATAAAAACAGGATGCAGGGAAGAGAGCAGCGAACACTACGATCCAAAAAGCAATGCATCTTTTCAAAGGCAGTAAAGTGAGGAGGCACCAAGGCCATCAGAGCATTAGGAAACTGTCTACAATCTTAATTTAGGTACAAACAAGTCTGGGAAACATAATGATTCAAATATGGAGAGAAAACCTGGCTGCAATGGTCAACTAGGGTAATGGATAAAAAAATAATAATAAAACAAGAAAAAGACGCAAAGCAACTACAAATAGAAATACAATTGATTAAAAGAGAGACAAGACAATTTAAAAGAAGGCTAAACAGGTACAAAGACATGCAAAATGAAAATAAGCAAAATGCCATAAAGAGATAGAGACTCTGAAATCCCATAAATTACTGTCAACAACAAAGACATGCTAAATGACCACAAGGATACAAAACGCGACAAAGAGACTCAAAAGACCCACAAAGTAACGCACAACAACTACAAAGAGCTGAAAAAAAATAACCATCAAAACACTAAAAACTACAAAAAGTCATAATCGTAATTCCTGGTCGTAATTGACCCCAAAGACACGAGTAGCAGAACACTACAAAGAGACACAAAACTACTACTAAGAAACTCTAAAAGACTACAAAAAATTACTAACGACTAAAAATGAAGCAAAACGACCACAGAGAGACGAAATGTGACCACAGAGAGATACATTACTACTGCAAAGATGTGAAAAAAAACACGAGTTGCAAAAGTACCACAAAGAGATACAAACGTTCTACAATAGCAATAGAAAAAAAAAAGTAGTACTTGTTTTGTATATATTACTTTTTTTTTCAATTGCTATTAATATGTCTGGCTTGCTCGTCTTATTTCATTGCGTTGTTATTGTCTCTGTGTAATGCTGCTGCTACACCATAATTTCCCAGCTTGGGATCAATAAAAGTCTATCTATCTATCTATCTATCTATCGATCTACAAAGAATGCCTAAAACGGACATTTATTGACTACAAAGAGATTCAAAATTACCACAGAGAGACACATAACGCGACAAAGAGACACAAAAGGACCAAAAAGAGAAACAAAACTTCTGCAGAGAGTTTCGAAACTACAATTAGACATAAAATAACCACCAAAATAATCAAAACTATTACAAAAAATAAAAGTCAATAGAGTCAAAACAACTCCCAAGAAGCATTAACAACTATAAAGAAATGCTTTATGGACGCAAAGGAAGCGAAAAAGCCGCAAAGAGACACAAAAGGACCACAAAGAGATACAAACGATCTACAAAGACATTTTGAATGACTACAAAGGACATTTATTGACTACAGAGAGATGAAAACAAGAAAAGAGTGACGCAAAAGAGACACAAAAGCACCACCAAAAGAACCAAAACTTCTGCAAAGAAAAAATGTATACACCGAATCAAAACAACTCCCAAGGAGCATAAACAACTACAAAAAAAAAAAACATGACGGCTACAAAAAGTTGGGAAACAGCAAAGAGACACAAAACCACAACCACAGATACACCTCAAAAAGATGCTAGAAGATGAAAAAGAGGCACAAACATGTGATGCCACTTTGTATCTTTTTCAGTCTGGGTGTTTTGCTCCTTTGTAGGAGCAAAACATGATCTGTCCATCACTGGAGGTACCTCAAAAATTTGAATAATTGTGTGACATCTATGAAACCCAGTTCTCCTTTTGCATTTCTGATTGTCTTTGGCAGTAAAAAAATACAACAAACTCACACACATCCGAAACAGTCCGGCAGGTTCCTTTAGCTTTAAACTCCAGCTGATAAACCACTCACCTCCAACAGGAACTTCTCAGCCTCTGACGCCCTTCCAGCAGCAACACACTGGAAAGTGGCATTTTGCCCAGCGTTGACCTCCTCATCTCCCAGCCTGGAGAAGTGCGGCGCCTTATCTGAAGAGACAGACAGAGAGAGGAACACAGTGAGATCAAAAGACTCCATTACAATTCAGACACTCACAATGTCAGTCAAGGCACATTTTTATCAAGGCCTCTGTTATTTTGTCAAATCCAATCAACAGGAATATCAGGCATTTCTGCTGAAGACAACAACTCGTTTGTTCAGAATTCATTCAATGTCACTGGAACGTTCGTCAGCGACATAAAGCAGGAACCGATTTCTCAGCTTACAGTTTGAAGCAGCACTTAAGTCGAGCATTGCCTTTGTGCTCTATTCACTGTTCTTCGTTTGTGCTATGATTGCACAGGTGTGTGACTTCAAGTGAAACTCTCGCCAAAAAGCAACTGAGGCTTTATTTGCGATTGAATATGAGTCAAAAGTATGATTACGACGAAAGAGGCACTTTTAAGATTTACCGTAGTTTCGTTTTTGGGCGAGCAAATTTTTTCATATTTTCAATGGGGTGCAGGGGCACTTTAAGGCTAGCATCGAAATCACAATTTTTAAAACACTAAGAAGGCTTGACTCAACATGAAACTTTGCTCGTTGTATCACCAGGGTCTCTACACATGAACACGAGCATTGAGAACATTGTTTGTGTATACAGAGTTTACTAAAAGAAGGTTTTTGGACAACTCACGTTAGCAGCTGCATCTACGGCGCGTCGCCGTCATGGCAGACAAAAAGTGCCGATCCCCGAGTGCGACCTAACAGGCAGGCTTGAGGAGCGGTCCACCATTACTCTCCTGCCTGTCAGGTCGCACTCGGGGAACAACACTCTTTTCATGCCGTGATGGCGGCGTGCCAGAGATCCAGCTCCTACAGTGAGTAGTTCAAAAACCTTCTTTTTAGTAAACTCTGTATACACAAACAATGTTCTCAATGCTCGTGTTCATGTGTAGAGACCCTGGTGATACTATGAGCAAAGTTTCATGTTGTGTCGAGCCTTCTTAGTGTTTTAAAAATAGCGATTTTGATGCTAGCCCAAAAGTGCCTCTTGCACCCCATTGAAAATTAGCTTGCCCGAAAACAAAACTATGGTAAATCTTAAAAGTGCCCCGTTCGTCGTAATTATGCTTTTACACGAAAGTCTGAGTCATATTCAATCGCAAATGAAGCCTCGGTTGCTTTTTGGCGAGAGTTTCACTTTAAAGTCCCGCTCCTGTCAAAAATGTGTTTTTCTTCCTTTTCAAAAAGTCTGAATGTTTGAGCTTCACTGAGCAGAATGATGTATGTGCAGGTCGACCCTAGAAGGCTGTTTTCACATTCATTGCTCCCAGTATAAATTTCCTCTGTGCTGATTGAAAGTCTGATTGGAAGAGGCGGGCCCGACAGCATGATTTGTGACATCATCGTTAACAGCCTGGAAGCCAATCCTGGTCCAATATTCAGTGACGGTGCGATGTGGAAGTTTGAAGCCTTGAGCGCACATCCGCTGGGAATCAAATGAAGAACTGGCGTGTCCCTTAAGAGCTACCGTAAGCCAAAAGTTGTCGGCGTTTGTGACATGGGAGAGAAAATGAAAATAAGTTTGTGGCTGCTCGGTGTGCTTACATCACCAGGTCCCGTTTATAATTTTCCCTCTCAACCCTCTCAACCCCTCAAAGCCAGAGTTACCTTGTTGGCAACAGTGTTTCTTTTCTGCGGCCACTTATTTACATTTTTGTAGCTTAGCCTCCTTAATAAGCTACATTTGTTTCAAAGTTCTGAGGCTGAACACAGTGAAGTTATGGAAATAACCCTGACACTGTCCTGGTGGACTCAGGGGGAATGTGGCGCCCCCATGTTCCAGAGAAAAAGCAACGAAGGACTTTTTGGATGCCCCTATGGCAGATAAAACCTGGTAAAGTGCCCTCTGGTTTGCCTTTTCAGCTGCACTCTCTTTCGTATTAATGTATCGCAACTTTCTGCACGCTGGTGCTCCCCCATCATACAGCTGGTGTCCTTTTGATTCTTTTTATCACTGAATCGGCAACTGTGACAGTGGGACGTATGTCGGTGGCGAAGGTTTTCTCTGCGGGGTGAGATAGCTGGGTCAGAGTGACAGGGAAAGAGCAGTGACTACAGTGGTGACAACTATGCCAATACGTTGTCGTATTTTACATTGTATCTCCTTCATCTTCGATCATTTCATTTATTTCCTTCTTACAAATTGCGGCTGCCAAGATAAAACAGGAAAAACAAATAAAAGGACATTTCCGTGGCAGCTGAGAAGTCGTTGCATCCATCAAAATCAAACTCACAGCCGGAATATAAAGATCTAAAATGTACGACAAAGTCTGTATACGTTTTTTAAACGTATGTGCTGGGCGGATCACTTGGCGCCCATCGCCATATAACTTTCCAACATACAGTTTTAAGGAAATCTATAGATGAGAAGAATGTGGGAGGGAATCTGTGGAAGAAAAAAGCCACAGAGTAAGATCAGTCCTCCACATTTTGACTAATAATTCCCCAGCACACTGTGCAAAGCTGCCAATGAGTCAGTGTGTGGGAGTAGCCCTCTCACCCAACTCCATGATTAACAATAGAGCGCTGAACACCAGACCCCTGCAGAGCCAAATCACTGGGTAAACGCAGACAGCTCTGCCGAGAAATTGGGTAGGACATGTCCACAAGTCACTCCGGATGATTGACGGGCGGAGACAGTGGGAGCAACAGTGAGGCTGAAACATCAGGGAGAAGCAAATGTTTGGGTCTCAAACAGCTCCTGCTTGGGTTTTGCAAGGCGATTTGCTGGTATCTCTCATGGGGGCGGGACGACGATGTGATGATTCTTGTTTGTGCGGTACAGTAAGGGGAGAGCGCTCACATCTGCACCCCACAGGTGGCCATGTTTCCTATGACTGACTCTCCCTCCTAAGGTTAATTCATAATTCATGCCGGGAGAGCCAAACATAAACAAACACCAGAATGAGTGGCGATGTGAGAGAAAAAAATAAATAAATAAAAAAAAAACGACGGCTGGCAAGAGTGCTGGTGTTGAACAGCTAAATGTGTCAGATCTTATCCTCAGGACTCTTTAGCGTGATACATTTTTCATCGGAGTGCAACACTGGTTTCAGAGTCAAAGACTAAAGCTCAGGAGAATAAAACAGAAATGTCAACCGCGCTTTACCCCGAATTCCACAAAAAGGAACTTGTTGAGCTTTCAATTTTTATTTCATTTTTTTCTACTCTGCGACACTTCCCTTCGGGTTCTCACTCATTCTTTCATCGCACCGTTAGCTGCCAAGTGATTCAGGCTGGCGACGTGCCACATCATAAGGCATGCTCAGGTCTTGATGAGAGTCTTAATTATTTAATGGCCACAGTGGGAGCATTCAGAAGATGCCATCTGCTGTCTCGGGGAGAAACAGGGTGACTGACTGGGTGCTATGCATGCAGTATGGGTACGGGCCGATCTCACAGCCGGCGTTCATTTAATAAAAATCACTGGTGGTATCCTCTGTAAGTTGACGTGTATCTCCGCACGCGGCTGTGATAACAATAGGGGATATATAAATATTAACAGGGATATGACACCGAATCCCCCACGAGAGAGAAGTATCCTTCAAGCTTGTGTCGGTTACATAAGTCACTTAAAGCACTGTGAGCCGTGAGTGTTAAATGTGCCGTGAGTCCTTGTGTTCAGCAGTAGGCCGTACAGGGAGGGCTGCGAGTGACACTGAGAGACTTTGTCCAGGTATTAAGCTCTGGGGGCTTAGTGAATATGTTTTACACACAGTCCTCGGGGGCTGACAACGAGCCGAACCGCTGGCCTCGCTGACACAGAAAGCCCTCCGCTGCAGGGAGCCATCGGTTTTAGAGACCCACCCTGAAAAGAAGGCATTTTCATAAAAGCTTTGAAACGCGGTACGCTGTACAAAGTGACTTATGACAAAAAAGCGACACCGCACTCCCAGTCATGCCAGAGAACATGAAAGGGTGGAAGTCTTCAGAGAGAGAAAGCAAGTTTTTCACTGATTAGCAAATAGATTTGGCTGTCAAACAAGGCTGGAGGCAGAACAGCAGGTGTGTTTTCAGGTGGAATGGAGCACTGGCATTTGGGTGTCAGAGTATCTTAACAGCACTGTCGCAGGGTGCCTCGGGACAACCTGCAGTACTAACATAAAAGGTCGATCAGCCATTACTCTTCCCCTCATCCTATTTATGATTCATGCCGCTTTGAAATACACTTTGCCACCCATACCACTAAAGCTCCTTTTCCTCCAGCACACTCTATAATTGCAATTCATTGACAGAAGTGGCACTTACAGCAGGGATAGTTGAGCACCATGATGTCATCTATGGCAATGTATCCTCGCCGCTCCCTGGAAACTGTTGCTTCGATCAGTACCTGCGAAAAATCAAATGAAGTGAATATCATCAGGAACTGACCCGTTTCACAGCCGCACACTTGTGGCTAACCTCGCCCCCTCAAAGGTTTAAGCGTGAGAGCAACTCTGAGGGCTGCGTGAATTCAACTGCTCGTGTACCCCTTCTGGTGACAGAGGCATTACGTACAAACAGCCCCATCCCCACATCGCTGCACATCTGCTGACCCGAAACAAAAAAAACGCCAGACAATGAGAGAAATAAGAGGAAGACGGAAGCATAAAAATAGAGCGATGGATAAGTTTTTACCCAGTCCGCAGGGCCAGGAGAAATAATAGCTTTATCAGGAGGCGCACAATGTGTCGCCTGAATCATGAGCCCCATTCTACATTCAGGGCGCAGGCTGCTGCGAAAAGCCATAACGGCAGATAATGCAGCTACCGCAGGGCCACGAGACTCAAGGGAGGACAAAAAAGCTCCATACCGTCCCGTGGAACAATAAGGTGGATGAGCAGCGGGCTCTCATGAAACCCAATCAATATCAAATCACCATCCTCAGTAATAGTGAGAGAGTTATGAGACGCGGGGGTGATGTTTGTTTTTGCGGCACCAAGGACAGTCGTCCATCCACACGCTTGATCGAAGGCCAGCTTTGAGTTATTGTTTCTCATAATCCTCTCACCAAATGATTACAACATGGCTCCCATCACTGGGTCTTGATTTTTTTTTTTTACGGAGGCTGCCGCACACTTACACACACACACACACGTGCAAACTATGTCCTATATCCTTCAAGCTACTTTAAATGTGTGTGATGTCTGTGTTTACACGCTGAAATGGGTTATGCAAGATTGGAGCTCATTCTTCTCAAAGTCAGATAGCTGAATTAAGTGAGGTTAAACCACATCACACACTTTTTTTCTTTAATGAAGTTTTCAAACTCTACTGAGGAAAACCTTGAGATGCAGGGAGATCTAGAAAAAAGTTGAACATGTAGCTGTATGAAGCATCACAAGGGATCACAAGAGTCGCAATGTAGGTGATGTAGGCAGCAGAAGGAAGAATGCGTGGAATAAAAAAGGTGATGTCCCTGGTTCTGCTGCATCGACTATGATCCAGTGTTATAGGAGCGCAGTGCTTCACCAGTGGGCTGCTTTTCAATACCTGGCACCTGCATCTACCCACAATGCAACATAGCTAACACACAGCTCCCTCTGGAGCCAAAAAAAAGGCTTTAAACTACTTTTTTCATATAAACAGTAGTTCTCCCCTGCAAACACACTTAAATGTGTGAAATTGGTGGAGTTAGACAGGCCAGGGTCGCTTCTTCTGCATGCTATGATTGAACTGCTTATATGAAAAGGTACCAGATCTGTGAAATGATCCTTCTGTTCCAGTTGCAAACAAAAACAGCCCTCTTTTGTTTGAACGTGGAGGTTCATTCTCCCACACTGGAGACAGTAGTTTGGCGGGAAAAAAAATCTTAAACCTTCATCTCACGTTCCATCTCAGTTATTTTTAATCATCTGTCAAGGGATGATGATGTGGCTGAAAACTGGACCTTTTTTTCCACAAGATACTTCATGGTGATTGATTGACTGATTGATTGCAAGTAGATCTGACGGTTTTATCTGAAGGGGAGTTTTTTATGTTTCCAACATAAAAAGGCTTAAAAGTCGGCTTTAATGTAAAGTTCAGGATACTCACTTAGAGGAATATCCAGTTGATTCTTCAGGAAGAAAAGCCAAACTTTTCAATGAATCAGTTGTATGATTTCATCACATCAGACAGGTTTTAATACCTTCTAACTACTGATTTTTCGTTACGTGGCAGCATAGTGACACGGGGTTAGCGACTGAAATTTTTGATGAAAGGTCCCAATATCTGATTTTATGTGCTGATACTTAGCGAAGCCTCATTTTGTGAATTTTTCTTCTCAAAACCCTTCTTTTTTTTTTGGTATCAAACTGTTGATTAAACACAAGACTGAAATGTCACACGGAAAGTTTTGAAGGTCGACACCCGGACCAACAAGTCGCCCAAATTATCTCCACTGCCACGATCCGCTTCTGTTTGAACACCCAATTTAAGAGTCACAGCAACATATCCTGGACCTCTGGCCCAAATTCCGGCTTTCCACAGTCAGCGGGATGCTGATAGTCCAGCTCTCCGGACTTGGGAAAGGGAGACCTGTGATTACAGCCACAATTGGCGTGACAACAGGCCCGGCCATGCACGACCCCTAAAGGCACCTTCACCGACACATCATGATGGGATGTGAGGAGATTGGGGTCAGCTAAAAAACTCCTGACAGAATGAGACACAGAAAAGCCAGGTGTGGGGCGAGAAAAGAGAGGGAGGCTCGAAAGCTGACAGGAGGAGAGGTGAAATAGAGAGCAGGAGGAAAAGGTCCTGGCTGCTGGGTCTCAGTACTGGAGAGTGACCCGGCTCTGTTTAAAGCTGGCTCCTCTCCTCTGGCTCGGAGAGGAAATCTGAGGCTGCTCTGCCTTGGCCAGAGTTAATTGCCTTGTTTGTTTCCAGACACCGCAGATGCCGCCGCATTCTTAAAAGGGATATTAACATTTCCTGTTTCCATCACTCCCACTTTTCCGTCCTACTTCAGGTGGTCTTTTTTCTTTAAGGCAGGGTCTTCTTCTCTCATTTCACTCATTCTCTCTTTCAATTAGTCATTGTCTGTCTTCATTTCTTTTGCAGTCCGTCTCCCCCTCCTGCCGCCTGCCCTCTCTTCTATTGTGCACCCGCGTAAACATCCAACATTATCAGCAATGAGCTCAAGTTCCACCTATTAGGCAGCTTCCAAAGCTGCTCAACGTCCTCCGGGGTCCATACTCTCCACTTGTGTTTCACAATCTACATTTTTCATCAAAATGTGTAAATATCATATTTCTTTGCTGCTCTATTTTGTGTGGCCAATCCATACTTGCCACGCCAACCCTCCCGGGTCCAAGTCCAGTCTTTCATTGCCCTCTCCCGGTTTTCCTCCCGGGGTCACAATTCTCCTGTATTTTTCCAGGTTTTGACAAATTTTTGGCAGCCTTTTTTTTTTCCCTTTTTAGTTTATTGCGACCTGTTTCTGTCACTAAGCAGGGTCCTGCCCATTGTACTGTTGTACCTCGTCCTACATAATGATAGGGAGAAGAACAGAGAGAAGGAGAATAGTGAGAAATACTGGTAAAAAATAAAAAATAAAAAAAATATTCCTGTTGCTTTTGGAAAAGTGTAAAGGAAACCAGCATGCTTCTTCCAAATTCTTGCCATGTCAATCACAGGGGGTCTCACAGACTTCAGTCACCATGAGGCTGTCAATCACAGGGCAGTGAAATAACCAAAGAAATAAATGAATGAATAAAAAACAGATATCAATAGGCCTTTTTTATTTCCTGCAAATTAAAAGTAAATTGAAAGTATTAATCGTAAAAAAAAAAATGTTGCTGCAGTGTACTCACTACTTTGTTATTTTTGTTCTTAAAGTTCTTAAAATCTCTGAAACTCACATTTTTCTGGGGGAAGACCACCAGTCCCCTGCTTTGGTTCGTCTCCCTATTTTTGAGGTCTTAAGGTCGACAAGTATCGGCCTGTCGTCTTCCACATCTCCATGGTGAGAGGAGAACACTTTGGGACATCTTAAGTTGCTCAGTTGTCCTCCACGCTCTACATTCTTCCCATATATTTCACAGTGGACATAAATCAGATATGTTTTCATCGTGATTTGTATATATTGTGAATTTGTTGGCCTGTTCCGAACAAGCAGTGCTGATTGCATGTCTGTCCCAGTGTTCGAGACTGATGCCATGCCGTTGTCCCAGGGACAATAGAAACATGTGTTTGGGACGAACAGAGATTTTTTGTATGTATGTAAAACTGTCTTCTCATGCTGCTGCTACTAGAGTTACTAACCCTGTCTACCCAGAATATGACCCAAAGGGTGCAGTAAACTCATTATCGAAGGGGGACGCACTCCATTTTCTCCTTGATTATGCTACATGAGGCATTAACCAGTGAATTATAGTTTAAGAATCACAATGCCGCATGTTTACAGTAAACAGCCAAAAAGGAATTGAAGTACTTGGAGCCGCTGTGTAGCACTTGTGTGTTGTTCTGAAAGCCCGTCATTTATGTTATTGGACTCCACTTCTAAGCTACTGTTGCTCTCTGTACAAAGTAAGTCTGGCAATGGCCTCCTCCTCTGTGGCTCCTCCTGAGGTTTTCTTTATTGATAAAAGCGTGGTGAGTTGTTCTTTGTTTTTTTTCGTGTGCCATACGGCCGCGAGGCAAATTGTGATCTGCGATTCTGGGCCGTATAAATAAAATATGATTCGGCTTGGCATGATTAAAAAACAACAACCGTCAATATTGTGCCGTGAATTAGCTGGGCGAGCACACACTGGCATGTTGTTAGGCTGAACAGCAAAATTAGCTAGAAACACTGATTAGGCCTAATGGTAAACAAGGCAGTGAAAAAAAATGTCTTGAAAGTCTAATTAAAGGTGTTATTACTCTCTGCCGAGCTAAAGCACTCAATAGGAGATTGATTACTGAGTAATCCTCAGTCTTCTTAGCCATTAGGATAGGAGGTTATTAGGAAGGAGACGTTCGGAGCATTTGTTTCAATAAACAACCTTCCCAGGTTTTATTGAGAGCCACTTTCCCGGAGAAACTTTCCATATGCCTGAACTTTATTGTAATGAATTGCCACTTCCAACAGATAAAAATGCAGGAATCATCTTCTGGAGAACAAATTAAAAGTGTGACACGCAGTGATTTATGACCGATATAAAATGCGCATTAGGAGAACATATTACATTACCCTGTAATATTGGCTTTTAGAGGCAATTGTAATGTATACAAATCAAGAGACGATTTATTTGGCCCTTTAAACCAGATGTTACCTACTCCACTCCGGTCGGGAGACACCATTAGACACTCGGGGCTTTCACTCACCATTAGACGCAGTCATAGATAAATAACACCTCAGACATTCACAGACAAAAGGTCACGTGCAGAAGTAAATCTCTTCAGGTGGAAAATGCCAGAGGATAACTGTCTGTGTCTAAGAAGATGGCGCAAACGTTAGGAATCTCAATGCGCTCTGCACATTATTTCACAAAAGCCTTTTCCATTGCCACAGGCTCAAGACTCTCTGCAGGCTGCAGCACGGAAAGTAGCAGATAATATCAGACAAAGCTGAGACATGAGGATTCTCATTTACAAGTCTTTATTGTGCCTCCTACTGTTTTGTTTTATTCCTTATTCCGCATCACGGGAAAAGCTATGAAGCATAGCTGGGTTTGAGCATATCTGCACATCTACTACTTTTCATGGAATTAAAGTTTGTCTTTAAGAATTTCGGGGAATGCTCATGATGCTTATTCGCGAACCTGAGAACCCGAGACTGAGACGAGACGATCGTCAGTAATCTCCTGTTGAGTTCAGAGCTGGTAAGCACAGTTAAACTGAACATAAAGACGAGAAGCAGGGGAACGCAGCTAAGCATGGTTCCGCTCAACTCCACAAAGTCACTAAAGTAGTCCTGCACATAACCAACGTAAAGCCTGAACTTTTAAACAAACGAGATACAAGGCTACAAGGAAGTGTTACTGGACGGATTAAATTACCGACATGTAAAATATTAATTAAAGAGCTGTAAAGGGGCTAATCTGCAGATGTTTTGACAAAGAAAAATCTAACCCTTTAGTCCTGTTTCCAGTTTTTTTTATGGCAAGGTAAGCTAACATCTCCTGGCTCTAGCTTTATATATACACACAACCAAGTTCCAGGCAAAGGCCCTCCTCTCACGTTCAGTGTTGAGTCTGAGCTAGGCTAACCACATCCTGAAATATGAGGTGGATATTGATCTTCTCATGACACTCTTGAAAAGACAATTGCATTTATCATCACACCTTTAACCAGTGATGGAATGTAAGTAAGTACATTTACTCCAGTGCTAGATTAAGTACGTCCATTTTCTGCTACATTATCATTCCACTCCACTACATTTTGGATGCAAATATACTTTTTACTCCACTACAACTGCTTAATAACTTTAGCTACTGGTTACTTTTCTGGATTACACGCTGTATCCGAGCCAAAGCAGCGATTGTTTTAAAATGTACTTATTTTTTAGAATTAGAAAAACATTTTGATAATCAGAAAAAATGCTGAATACCAGATCCGCCAATGGACCAGGCTGATAATCGGTCGACCAACAGGACATGTAAATATATGTATAATTTACTTTCACATGTGATTTTGATTCTTAAGTACATTTAGTATCAGATAAGTCAAGATATTTATGCAAGCAATATTTACATTGGGTGACTTTTACTTTTAGCAAAGTAATATTTTCATTAAATATCTTCACGTTTACTCAGGTAGGACTTTTGGGTACATTACACAACTCTTACACATGATTCACATGTCATCAGCCCATTGAGAGACTTCTCGGTTGCTGCAATCAATCCTACTGACCAAAGGGGTAGTGAAGAAAGTCCTTCCTTGTGTCAAAACACTGAGAGAGATCGGGGACAAAATCCACAGTCCTGAAACTAATATGTGGCGTCCACAGTCCCAGTGGTTTATGTTTGATTTGTCTTGATAATTGATGGCAGGCGGTTTGTTGACATATGTAGGTTTGAAATCTACAGAGCGAACAACTATCAGGCCAATTACACCCGCTCAGTTTGAGTGTTTTGGATGTACACTGCTAATACCTGATGTCAGCTTCAGACTAACTAATGCACAGAACGGCGACTGTGGATCTTTATTTCTTTCAGTGAAGTCCTTCTGGGACAGGAAGAGCAGGGACAGGAGCACTGAAGAAATAACGCTCTCAAGGTACATTTGACATGACATGTGAGTGTTGTATCAAAATAGACTGGAAAAAACTCCAGCCTGTCCTCAAAGCAACAACACCTGCATTAGGAGCAATGTGTCGTAGGATTGAATAATGTAGACAATATTAACATGTGGAATAGGTAATAAAAGACAGAAAAGAAACAGGCCTGAAAAAGATTCTGACATTTTGAAGGAGACGAAGGTGAGAGAAGAAAGTGGGAGACGGTAAAGAGCGAACGGGGGGACATCTCCGTCTCCGGCTGTACCTGGCAGTCTTGGAGGGCTGGATAACATCTTTAATATTTGATAACAAGGTTCTTCAGGTATTGCAAACACTTCTACCAATAAGAGGCAGAGCGAAATATGGCAATGTACACCAGACACACACGACATCTTCAATCGAGACATCTCAAGGTGATCTTACTCCGTTAGATTTCAGCCCCAAAATCCATTGAACTCCAAAATCCCAATTTCACAACCGTGATAGGAGGGAGCGATGTGTGTCACACAGCGTTACACACACAGTGTGCGTAATGCTTCCCCAACCTTAGTATCGATATAAACGGACGACCTGATCAGAGAACATTTCCGAGCTCATTAAAAATCATGACACAATAAAATGGCAAAACGTGGACGTCAAGAGAAAAGACACACAAGCTCCTGCACGAATGATAAAATCTCTAAAAGTGCTCGAGCTGCAAGTAATCAAGAAAATAATTTTTCAAATCACCAGGCAGGTGAACAAATACCATTAGGGTGGTTTCAGTTTTTTCAGCATATTAATTCTTAGTTCCGGTGATTATCAGAGAGTTGCTTGGACTGTTTTTAATTATATTCCACAATGACATTTTCAAGATATAAACAGCGGCTGGGTGTGTGTGTGTGTGTGTGTGTGTGTGTGTGTGTGTGTGTGTGTGTGTGTGTGTGTGTGTGTGTGTGTGCTGTAACCGAGGTATTTCATTATGCCCTCGATTGTGAAACGAGCAACCTTGAGCGCAATCTCACATCCGTACCTGTGCAGTGCAGGAGGCTACGCTGACATTTTGGATCTCTCGCGCTGTGGACCACGAACAGGAAGTTCTAATGTGACCTGAAATCTAACAGGGCGGAACAAAAAACCTGCAGATTTTTTAAAAGAACACTGCCAACATGGTGAGAGCTCTCCTGAGATGTGTTTTACTCGGAGACAATGAAACGAGGAGTCTCCACATCCGCTTCAAAAAGAGTATAACAACGGCGTAAGTCTTCCTGCCTATCACTTAAAAACCAATGTGATTGTATTGTGCTTGCTTTGAAGCTGATATAACCCAAACCCCCTTCGGTGTTTAAAGGCACAAGCTGCAGCTAAGGCGCTTTAGAGCTACAAGTCTCGGGTGTATTTCAAGAGAGCTCTGTTGAAGCAAACTGGGCTAACAGACTCCCGACTCGCTTCCTTCTTTCTTGTGTTTTCCCATCGCACTGTTAGCGACGGGGGGATCACTCGCATTAAGATGCTATTATAGAAAACATTCAGCCCTACACCTCCCCGTTCACCCCTCTCTGTTTTGTAAAGGGAGCAGCGGCGTGTTGCGAGGCAAGACCCCGTGTCACTCCGCAAGTGATGAGGTTTTTGAATGCCGAGGGATTAGCAATGTAAGCCGTGGTGTATGTGACTTTGAGGGGGCAGCTTGTTTTGTTCCCTTTTGTACTGACGAGCAGCACAAGCTTGGCTGAGTTCGAGCGAAAAGTTGAAACGACAGCGGAAGCGAAAGAGGGGAAAAAAAAAAGAAGCTTTAATTCCTTGCATGCTGCAATTAGATGCACTTTCCGCGACGCTGCCAATACCTGGCGACCAAATTTAATCCAATAAAATTTGAACGCCGTGTTCTACCCCACATGAGATAAAGAATAAAAAAAAAAGCGAGGCCATTAGCTGTTTAAGCCGTTCTATTAAAAGGCTGTACCGTCGATACTAATTGAACTGTTAGGCCCATCTCCTTCTCCTGTACTGTTTGTCCTGTCTACAGAGTCATCTACTCCTCCTCATAAGCCTATTATAACCCTCCTTCTCCTGACAGGAACCGCTCACTGGAAGCCACGGCAGAAGTCTGACTCACCTATGAGCCATCGCTGTTTACCGGGATATATACAGGCCTGAGAGACATGAAAGTACACAGCTCCACTGGGGAACAGGAAACGGGAGGACGAGCGGAGCTGCGTCGCTAAGTACACAGGCAAATTCAATAGTACTTGACAGAGAAAAGAGACGGGCGGATAAAACATGTTATTACTGTATTCATGACTTATCGGTCCTGATGTGATGATAGGGCAGAGGAGTGGTTAGGGAGTCTGTTTTATAACACAGAGATCACAGCTCGGCTCTCAGTGCATCCATCAGCGGTGAAGCGGTCCTCAGCGAGACACTCGACCACTTTTTAGCTCACTCATTGTTAAACATTCAGCATAAGAGCAACAGCTATTTAATAAATTTAATAGGGGCATTGTAAAAGTAATGATTCACTCTGAAAACTCCATTAATTATTTGTTTTAAAAACCGAGCTGATGAACAGCCTCGCTGGCAGGGGTCCTTGCTCGTCTTGCTGTTTGCCAGGAGCGAGACTGGCAGGAGCTCTGGTTAGCAGAGCTCGCCATCCTCATGCATACTGATTCGTTACCGCCGAGATGACACTGACATACACGGTATATAAAGAGTCACCTGCTTCTCTAACTTAATGGGTTTTCCACATGGATAGTTTATTTCAATGGCATTTTTAAAAAATCAAAAAAAAAACTGAGAGTACATTCGGCTTACTGTCTTTGTCCTCATTTTAAATGCATATCAATGAAACTGAGCTCAGTTTAAACAGCAGGGGAGCAGGGTTATTTTGTCGGCTTTTACAAAGAAATGACAACATTTGGAGTTACACACTATATTATGCAAGAGCGAGGAGGTGATTAGCATAACTAGGGATCCTGTTTTTCCATCTCTTAAACTCACTTATTAAAGGCGCAATATGTAAGAACTGCCCACCTGTCCGGTGCATGCTTCAAACAAATAACGTATTGGTTGAATACCAGCTTACTGCTGCTCACTGTAAGTGCCATTAGCTAGTCCGCAGATAGAAGTGCAGCCAGTGGTCCAAACTGGGAGCTCGGAGCACCAGGTGACTGTCTGTGTTTACGTTGCTATGCTAGCACAGGAGCTTTGGACCAGGTTGGGCAAGCTGGATAGCATGTTAACTTCAGTGGGTATCTCTGCAACATACTGTTATTTGTTAACATTCTGATGGTCATTTTAGCAGATTAATTTGACCTTTTTTCACTTGGATTATTACTGACGGCACCTTTAACACAGTTAGTGTAGATTTTCTTTTAAAGGGGGCCTATAATGTTTATTCATCAGCTCAATATCCAAACTCCCTTAGAACTTGATGACGCCGGGTCACATTGATTCCTTTACAGAACCACAGCTTTATTCACTGATTGCTGAGATTTTATGTCGAAAATAACTCTGTGATTTATAGAATTTCCTGACGGACAGCTTCAACAGCACAGCAAACCTTACAGCAAGCAGCAGTGAGCGGTTACTTTTAGCTATATGTAAAGCTCTCCGTCCATCAGGGAACTCTGTAAATCACAGTTCATACAAAGGAGCCAGAAGACATCAGAGGGAAAGCCAGAAAATATTTTACTCCATAAAATATGATTCAGACCAGAATCCTGTTGGGAGACGCTGTAAATAACCTTGATAAGAAGAGCTATACAAGCTGAGACAGTGGACGTGTGCATGCTGATGCTTTCTGCGTGTGCTCTGCCTGCAGGAGATGACAAAGACTTTATTTTATTTATCTTATTGATTTAATCTTTGTTTTATCAGGAATATTTCCATTGAGAGTCAGAATCGTGTTTTACAAGGGAGTACTGGCCAAGACAGCAGCATTGAAAAAGAGGAAAAATAAGTCACAATGAAATCAGATCATTGTGAAAGTAGATAATGCTGTTGGAAATACTGCATTTATAGGAGTCTAGGAGTATAGGAGCAATGCCAAGGTTTCCTGTTGCTATCTTCATAATTGTCATGCAGATATATGATGAAGCATTAATCTCCTCATATAGTAGGACACCTAACTTGTCAAAATGCCTTAACTTTCCTTGAACAACAAATCCCCTGAAGCTTTGACAGAGTGCCAGTGGCTTACTCTCTCTTTGAATTTGACGGAGCCAGTCACAATTTTACCTTGGACAACCTGTTCACAGGTAGAAACCTTTCAACCTAATAAAAAATATTTCTTTTAACCGAGAGTAGGAGATTGTGTCCTTGTGCACAGGCCACGGCAACAGAACGTTTCTCTAAGATGTTTTTTCTGTAAGATGTCTGTCTGTTTGTCTCTGTTAACCGTAAAGTTGACCTCATTTTCAGATCGGGTGATATTGGTGGAACAGTGTCACCCTGCATTTACCCCTCCTGTTTGTGCGGAGGACTATTATTTACATAGTGAAGGTCAGATCTTGCAGGCCCGAACAGGATTTAATTAAGTCAGGGTGGGATTGACAGTACTTGATATAACGCACACTACTCAACTTAATTGCTTTTTGACAGCCCTGCAGAGTTTGCAGAAAAGAGAAATTGGATTAATAGATGGATATCCCTCATGTTCACCTGACTGTGCCATCTGTGGACCGCAGCACAACAGGCAGCCACAGTAGCTGCCAGTCAAAGTGCTATGCAAATCGTCGGAGTCTGTTGAATACACAGTGCAGAGGCCTCAGTGGGTGGAATCTCTAGCAGACGTGCCCACAAGAGGCCTGGTTAGGGCCCTCAAGCACTTACATTAGCTACATTCACAAGGGAATCAATGCTAATTAAATTGCAAATGCAAGTAATTAACACCAGATTCACCTCCAGGCTTAAATGAGTGGTGATCACCAGAGCCTCACTGTGTAATATTTTTCAGCTGCGCAAGATGTCGGCCAAAGGGTCTGCATGTCTTCATCGTGAAAATGAAACCTCTCTCGACGGTTCTGGCGATAGAGGAGTTTCATTAACACATCACGCAATCTGAGTCACAACACCACAAGCCTGATGAAGAGTTAAACAGACACATCGGTCACATCATCTCATCCAAGAGTCAGGAGTCTCTTAGAAGTGCGAAAGACAAAGTCTGTACCTGGTATTCATTAGGCCAGAAGGTGCTGACAGCCAGCTCGACCTGGTGCCACTGCTTGGCATGAGACCCGGACGTGTTCCAGACTGGACTGCCGAGAGGGCCGCCGTTGACTCGAACATACGCCCGCAGGGCCCCTGGACTGTGGCCATCACGACTGTACAGGAAGTAGCTGAACTGGACGCAGTGCGTGTCATTTTCGCTCAGGGTCTGCAGCAGCAGCTGAGCACGATGACCCACGGCATGCTGGGAGGAGTTCACCAACATATACGATCCTGGAAGGAGCAGAAGAAAAGGCATCAGTCATTTATAGTATTCAGCTTTATGGGTCAGCACAGCACGCCGTACACATTTCCATACACGTTGCCATTTCATGTAAGCTTCAGAGAACAACACATGTTCTGAAATTCAAATATTAGATGTTTTAAAAGTCACGACGATTGGTTTTGAAGCTGTGTCATCACAAAAACATCAGATTTTTTGAGCATTAAAACATTGTTATCTTCGCTTTATTTAAATCATTGTGTTTCCTCTACACCAGCTGTCATCTACGATCAGAAACGCATCCACAAGTTGTGGCACTGAAGCATGCATTATAGAAAGTTAACAAGCAGATACACTTCCTGCGGTGTTGAATCATTCTAAATAATTGGAAATTGAAAGCAGCCAAACAGACATTTGCTCCGTCTGCGAGCTCATTCTCCAGAGGCACTTATAACACCTAACTTTTTGGGGCCAGAGTTCTTTTATTCATGTATTTCATATTAAGAGATATTCGTGGTAGCTTACAATTTGTTTACCGCACTGTTTTATTCAAAAATGTGAGCAATTCAAGGAAAACTGCGACCTCCGGTAAGATTTACATATCGGAAAGGGACTGTACCAGAAAAGACGTTATTTTCTACTTTAAAGAGAAATTCAAAAGTCTTGACAATAGACAACTATAAAATCTCACTCTCACTGTCATATTCAGTCTCCCACCAAGCTCGATTATGCAGGAAGAATGACTGTCGAAAGTGTGTTTGCCACTGTGCAACCAAAACAAGAGGAGGAAGTTTTTTTTACCCCTGGTCACTACCCTGTGAAAAGAACCACAATATGCGAAGGGAAACGAAGGCAAAGAGGGAGATGATGATAGAAACTGCTTCGGACAGAAGGAGCAGCAGTTGCAGTGCTAATGCCAACAGTAATACGACAGGGCAACGCTAGGAGGGGGAAAAGGGTTGCTTAATGTATAAATAAGTATGCACCTACATTTTGTCACATTTTGAGACGCAAGAATGAGTGAAAATCTAAAAAAGTCTTTATACTGTGTCTAAAGCACAGTTTCAGCTTGCACTAGATTTAGACTGTAGATAACTGGCGGAGGCTCGTATGAGCCACTGAGAGATTTGTGTTAAGCAGACTCATATGAACCAAGGCAAACATGCCACAAAGGAACAAATCCTCTTTTAACTACTTTTAGCTCGGTGAATCCACAAGAAGAAAAAAATGAAAGTATTCTCCCGCAACTCGCTCGGATGTGTGTAGGCGGTTGATAACAGGAAAAGAAATGTACCCTATTGAATAAAAACACGCAATCGGCGCTGGCTAAGGCGGCCGTTCCTGTGAATACTGGAGAGAGACACAGAAAAACGAGGGAGAGGTGGAAGAGAAAGGAGACAGGCTGAGCAAGAGAAAGAACCGATGGCAGTTTTCCCTCTGCAAGGTGACGCCGAGGCAGGAAACGAGATTCGCAAAACCCCCCAAAGCCTCCTCTAATCAGGGTAACATAACCCCATTGCCCTATGCCTAGCATCTGTCCTGCCTTGAGTCCGTGCCCGCTAACGTGATTAGCACAACAATGTTTGGAGACCTTCCTGTGTACTCACATAATCAAGCCTGTTGTCTTTGTACTCCAAGGTCTTTCTGTTCTCGGTCAGAAATGAGCCCGAGAGACCAGACAGTCACAGCCTTGGCGCCAGGTGTCCTGAAGACATTTATTCTCCACTCAGATGTAACAGCATGTGAATGCTGAATCGCCAGACAGAGAAAGAATTCTTTACATCCCACACAGACTGCACCTCTAAATTGGGAAGCATCCCCAACACAAGAACACTTGCTGCACTCCTTAATGTTTTCACGCCTTCCAAACAACCCGCCATTCAGACACAAGCACTCTGATTTATGAGTGCAAAACTCGTATTTGTTCATCAGGCTTGTCTTCCTCTCCCATTGTGCAAAACAAGACACTTGACAGAGTCACCCGCTTCTTCACCGGCACCATCCAGTAACTGAGAAAACACTAATTAGCTCTTTAAGTGCAAAGATAAAACTCCTAAATTTACAGGCTGATGTTTAGCATAATGAGATTGAGATTCGGAACCTTTAACCCTGAGCTATAAAGAAAGTTAACCTGAGGACCACAGAGAAGTCAGGACAGTCATTTTCTGGAGGCTACCGTGCCGACTTTACTGCCAGGCCCCATTGCCCCGCAGCCCACTGTCAACAGCCCCTGATTTGTGTCTCGTCCTCGGCCGGAGATCTCTGCACTCTCATTTCGCTTTGCTTAATTAGATCTTTCAGAATCTTTCTCCTCTCCTGCACCCTCCAGGCCCCCAAGGGACTCATAAAATAAGAGCAAAGGGCTGGAGTGCTGCAGCCGTACTGTCCTCACCACTGGTTATATCCTGGCTGCGTGCCCCCGTTTTATATATAGACATTAACACCTTTCTGTTGACTTTGCAAGTTACTGTAACGTCACACGGGGACACAGGAAGCCGTCGTTCTGCTGCCCTCTAACCTTTGAGAAGATAAGCATAGTCATAGATTTAATGAGGTGCTGCTGGTGAGTGCATATGATGTATGAAAATGAAAATACCCATGAATTAAACATTTTGACAAATTAAATTATGGTCGTGGACACATTCTGCGAGGTAATCCTGATGTACTGTCAGACAGTCAATGGGAGCCCATTCAATATGGACATTATGCATAATTTAGTCTTGCCTCTGGAGCGTGGTTCTTGAGGAAATGTTTATGTTTAATGGTGAGAAAGTGCAGAGATACACAAAAAAGAATACAGATAATTTAATTTGAATTCACCATGTGAAAAAGTCAGTGCTAGTGAGGAGATCTTACACAGAGATAAACAAAACAATCATTTTGGACCAAATGATTAATTCACCATTATCATAAAGTTTCTAAGGGAAGGAGATACTTGTACTCTGCACCATTCTACAAGCTCTGTTGATGTGACATTTTGTCAACATAAAAATGTTATCAATACGACCTTGAAGGATAATCTTTTTCCCTTCACCTTCAGACGGGCACACTTCGAATAACACTTGGAAGAAGCTCGGGAGATGAAGACCTTGTTACTTTCCAGCACTATTGCTGGGAAGAAAAGAAGAGGTCAGAGAGACGCTACCGTGCCCACACAAAATAATGATGCCATACTGTCGCTCACAGAACTCATTGGACCCATCTGAGAAGTACGCCTCAGCTGGAAGTTGTCAGTCTGCATTATCACCAACTCCGTGATTGTACATCTCAAGTGTAACCTTCACTTCTTCAAGCCTTCATGAGGTTTTATGTAGCAGAAGAGTTCTGGCAGTATGTTTGTTCTTCACGTGTTAAATCGGCTGCCTGTGAAGAGGCATTTGGTGAAAGGACACCACACTGTATCGATCTAAGGACAGATTTATATGATATTCCTCTGTAGAGTGTTGATTATTCCTCTTTCTCATGTACATTCAGCAGCTGACATTATAAGAAGATTAGGTGCTCTTGCAAAAAACACAGATTAAAGTTTTGCACAATTTTTAGAAAATGTTTACACTGTTTATTTGTCAAGCTGTTAAATTTAAATGTGCTGTTACGAAAGGCCACAGTCATTTAACTCAATGAAAAATTGCTAATTAGATCATCATATTACCTTGCTTCGGTTTTTAAAAATAAAATCTTATTTCAACTAATCTGGTGGGTAACTTTACCTAAACTGTTCTTGTCGATGTCACCAAAAACATTGTGGTTGCTCCTGGCTTTGTTTTTTAAATCTTATTTAATCTTCCTTTTTCATTCCGCTTGATTCATTCCCCGCCTTTGACATAACTCTATTATAATTGCTTGTCAGGACAAATCTTTGAACTGGGCTTGTTACTGTTTTACCAGCAGCTTTTCTGTTGTTTGTTTTCCACATCTTCTTCCCTGACCTGTGGTGTCCCCCCTGGGTTGTGATTAGAGCCACAGTTATTTCCCAACCCAATCCAATATGTTTGAACTAAAGTAAATTCACATTTGTGAGCTTGCAACTTTACCTTTATTTAAGCACAAATTTCATTTTATGACATGAAAATGCCGCACTTGTGCTCTGGTTAGGTTTAGGCACAAACACCACTTGGTTAGGGTCAGAGGGCTTTGGTCACAACTAACACGGCAGGAGATGTCCAAAGCTCTCTTTAACAAAACCTGGTTTTGTCACGTCTGTCACAGCTCCAGAATGTGAACATGTGAAGTGAACGAATCGTAGAAATGCCAATATGTCTGGTGACTGACCTGAATCTTCTGTTGTCAATATGCTGCCATTGGACCACACGCAAAATTTCAGAGCCTATTCTTGTACCAAAACCTGGCCATTTATTATCTCAAACAAAATCATCTGTTCCTAAATGTCATGTCATATCAAATTCATTTGTTTTGCAAATTAAATGACTTCAGTAATAAAGTCTCTAGCTGATAACCCTGCCTCAAATTAAATTGCTTCTCACACTCAGATTTACACAATCATCAATGCTTTTGTTTCCTCTTGACTTGGACGGCAGTTCAACTCATTGAGACCTGTACTTTCATTCAGAATGCCAACACAAGAGAACATTACCCCATTCTTGTTTCCTCATTGCTTGTCAAGTGTCAGAATTGATTTTAAGCTCTGACTGATAACTTTTAACACTCCTTTAAGACTCCCAGACACAGCATAGATGTGTCAGCCCATCAAGAGTCTAACAAAAGCGGCCTTTTCAGTCAGGTTCTCCGAGGTTTTAAATTATATACATGAGCTTCTCACACTATAACGTCTCTCAATGTGTACAAAGCTTGTTGTGTTTAATTATCTTCCTTTGTTATCTTATGACACTGTCATTGTTTTACGCTGTTCTGCTTCTCTGCTGTTTCTCGCGTAAATACGCTTTCATGTTTGCTTTATTTAAAAAGGTAAATGCTGGAAAATAAATGTAAACTAATCAGATCAAACGGTGGTGTTTAGTGCTGCCATGCATGCCACCCACTCTCCTCACACACACACACACACACATGCACACACACACACAAGACAGCACCTTTCATGAATTGTACGGCATAGCACTGTGAAATCTGATAAAGTTCCATCCATCCCTTGATGCCCCTCCCAAGGGCAAAAGAACATCCATAACAAGATTAGGACTGATCCAGCACATCATAATTCATATGCAGCACCGCTGGACTACGACCTGGTCACAGGCTGTAGGTGACGCTATCTGTGGCACACCACAACAAACGAGGAGGAGGAAGGAGGATGATAAACAGAGGTGGAGTTTGGGTTGTGCCGTGATACATTAGGTAAGGTCACAAAAACAGAGTTGGAAAAACACAAGCAATGTATGTGCAAATAAGACGTTGTTTAAATCAGAGGTGGTAAAAGTAAAACAGGGGCAGCAGCATGAAGGCAGAAGGCCAAGGCATAATGTTCCCCTCCTGCATTAAATGTACCGAGCCATTATCTGTATGACCCATTCACCAAAACTCTGTTCCTTTGACATCCAAGGCCAGAGACCAAGTAATCTCAAACACACAAGAAACTAGAGGAGGCAGAAGTCTGAACAAAACAGGGTCAGTGACTGCGTAAGGGTTTAAGAAGCGTCCTTCATGCTGCCTGCTATCACTGCCGTTAGTCTAAACCCTGGCCTGCTCTCAGCACATCGGCCTCAGTGCTCGTCTTCTCTCTGGTAGCATTCATTCTGTTGTACTGAGAAGGTCATGTGGGATTTCAGACTCAATCTCTGAGGGTCCCCCAACTGTCTGTTTACGTGGCGCTGTCCGCAATAACCTTCAGCAGAAGAAATGACTAAATAAATAAATAACGCGCTAAACTAGGGAAAGAGTGGAGCACTGGCCATCGGCCTGAAAGGCACATTAGTGTTGTTATTTCACTGATGTCTGGTCTCAATCTGAGAAAACTGACTCACAAATGCTAAATTGCCTCCACATGAAGTGAAAGTGGTTACAAAGCAGTAGGAGCTTTTAGCAGAAGACGCTGCAATCCCAGACATAAGCGTCTTGTCGCCAACACCAGACGTTAATGTGTTTATTACTCATCAATGTGCAAAGTAAATGACAAATAAAGCTACTCTTTCGTTCTTTGGTGTTTGTTTCCTGTCTGACCTTAAGGCAAGCCTGGAGTTATATAAACATTTAGATGGAGGCTTTGATAAAGGAAACCCGTTGAGAGGATGGACAAGTTCCCCTTCTAATGGAAGATCTCATACAGGGCCGAACCGATAATAAGACATCACACAGACTTAATCCACTTATCACAATGACAAGCAATGACAGCGTTCCTACTGGAAGGCTGAGGCTGACCTTCCACTCAAAGAGTAGCAGCACAACAGCTACCTCAAGACATACAGCCGTTCTTTTGCCATTTTTTCCTCCTTTAATTATGTCAGAACGCCTGTTTACATGTTCAGATCTGCAATTCCCCACGTCAATTTGAATTTCCAGAGGACATTTTCCCCTTTGACATTGTTTACTGCAATCTCAGAGTGCCTGAATCTAATTTAGATTCTGTTCGACTGTGCTAAGGGAATTCTTTTTCTAACATTTTAACATACTGAACACTTGATATTGTTGTTATGGGGCCAGAACAGTGACTTTAATTTTGGCAATGGGAATAAAATGTGGCTTTGAACATACAACCAGAACTACAAACAGAATTATTTGGCATTGAAACACATGTATTAGGAAAAAAATTGGACGGCCTTGAAACCAAGAGGGGTGCCGAAAAAGTTCCCTTTGAAAAATAAAACAAAAACAATTGATATTTTAGTTTTTCAATAATAATCTAGAGATTTTCAATTGTGTTTTTTTTAAGAGCTTCAGTTTCAACTTTCTGTTGCTGTCTTGGGGGAAGGGCAACAAGAATGTAATTTACATATTGGCATTATAATATGAAATTGTAAACCGTCTCGTGACCCAAGGATTTGTTCCGGATACTCTAACATGATCACACACCTGACAAACATCATCGGCTTCCACGAGTTCACCCGAAACTCCCAAACTGCAAGTCTGTGCCGTGTCAACCATCATAGCTAATGTGAGCTTCTGACAGCTATGATCACTAACGTGGCGTCCGATGTGTTAAACAATGGCAGATGGCCTTCAAACTCTTAAACACAGTCTGGCCTTTTCACTGAATTCACATTGTGTTATTGAGCCAAACACAAATCAACTGTATATGATGCAATTACATTGTAAGAATTAAAAGTTGACATTCGCTGCAACAGATCACACCTGCAGAGACACACAATAATGTTAGACAAGTAAAAGCATCTGTGTTGGCTGCATCAAGCCGTCTCCATTGCAGCTGGATCAATAGAGCAGCGTACCAGCTTGGCATCAGGGCACGGAGGACTGACAGGTTTTCCATCCCCCAGGCTGACGCACCACCTGAAGTGCGGAACCTAATCTCATTTTCACCCCCCACTCATTCTATCATTCACAGCTCCACCTCCGTCATACTCGTTCTCTCCCATTCATATCATTTTTCATTATCACCGCCGTCATCCATCAAGCAGCTTCTCTCCCTCACATTTAAAAAACTCAAAGTGGTGTACAGTAGGCTTTGACATTTTCTTTTCTTTGAAACTATCCACCCCTACCCACTGTGGTATTTCCCACTGACCAAAGATCATTTTGAAATGACATCTCCTCTGTCATTTACATCATCAACTTACCATTCATCGTTTCTAACTGCAGTTTGAATCATTTGAACCCCATGTCCTCATCTTTTTACGTCACCGTTCTCTGAAGCCCTCATTTAAATCACAAAAAAAACACCAAAAGGTGACAGACAGGGAGAGTATTGAATCAGGCTGTAGATCTCCACAGGGTGCTCTTAACCTTTTTTTCTGATGCTTTTCCTTTGTCTACACTTCTAACTCATCCAATTCCTGAACTTCATCTCACGCTTCCATTCGAGAACGAGCTGTGACTGGATTCTCTGCAGGTCTTTATCACCTCAAGTAGAACGCCAGTGGACCATTACCCATGCCTCCAGGGACAACCAGGCTAGAAACGGAGAGTGAGAGAGACTTTGGGCCAGCTGAGGACTGGTGTCTGAGCGGAAAAAATAAATGAAATACAAGTGCTGCTATTGTCGAAGTAGCCTGTGCCTTCCAGCGCTTGAGAAAGATAAGGCCACGTCAGCAAGCGTTGTTGTCTTCTTCCCGAGGAGAGACGGGGAGAGAGGAAAGGTGCATTTTCTCAAGAGTCTGCTTGTGCTGACCTTTTTGAATCGTCCTCCAGGCAGTTCAGGATCAACTGCCAGATTTGCCCAAGAGACAGGCGGACAATTGGACACATGAGGAAAGAGAGGAGGGAGGGAAGATGTACACTTTTTCTTATCCCTCAGTCTGTTTGTCTCAACGCATTACCTCACTTCAAAAGGGCTTCAGTTCACAGTCTTTTTTTGACTGAAGACGAAACGACAGGTGTACACGCTAATTGCCATCGTCTAATATAACTTCTGTAAAACACACACTACATTTTGGATCGTGTCGAAAATAACTCTCTCGTTCACATATTTACTATGTCTGTATAGAGTGATAGACACTCAGTACTCTACAGAGTAAAAAGTAGTTTCAGGTGGCAGCCTGCTTAACGTCGAGGTGCTGTTATCGTAGGAAGCTGGACTTTTGTTTCAGTTTCTTGTGGACATTTCACCTCTCATCCAAGAGGCTTCTTCAGTTCTAACTAAATGGAGAGGAGCCTACTCAGGATAAAAGGCTTGAAGTCAAATCGGCAAAAGTGGTTCTGACCCAGGCATGCTTTTCGATGATCCAATGGGAGAGCATCTTGCCAGGTAACGCTAACCTCACACCATTAGCTGTTATCTCAATAAACATGAGCTTAAAAGTGTATTGAAAGACGGTGCAATATTAATTAATAAACTGTACATTCGCAATACTGTTGGCAAAAAACTTCTGTCATATTTCCAGCAGATTAGTTTCACAGAACCACTTTGCACGTGTCAAAAAACGTATATTGTGATTAAATGCTTGAGACGTCCTTATTGGATCACATTCTAAGCATCCATGTCCACAGTTAAGTTGTAATCTCTAGATACTAATATTTTCCACGTAACCACAGCTACTGATGACCACGAAGTTACCTGCAGTGGCACCCTGGTGGCCACAGAGTGAATGCAATTACTGTTAGCATCCTCATTTTAATGCATTTTCAAAAACCTCGATTTCACCATCAGAGCGAAGTCTTTCTGGATCATGATACTGCTGGAGCACAATGTATTTCTGGTATTTTTAAGGAAAAAGATCCTTTCAGAATAACTCCAACTTGCTAACTCCACAGTGGACAGAGCACTTGAAGGGAACCAACCGGAGCATCTACATGTTAGACGACTAATTACCTGCTCAGTGGCTCAAAGTGTGCTTTTCAGTCAGATCACCCACTGCAGTCCTGCATGCTCTCAGCAAAGCACAGTGCATAGATGCCCTTCCCCGCTGTAGAATAAACCACAGGCAAGTCCTTGGAGGTACAATGCATTTTAAAAAATGGCCGTAGTACTCATTTCTAAGTCCAAGCCAAATTGACACAGCAATCACTCGGGGTTAGCAAAAACATTTCCTGTGCATGCATGAGTGACTGTCACACCAGCTGTCCATGTGAGCCACAGCCAGACAGACAGAGGTGGTGTCTGCTGCAGTCTGGGAAAACCAAAAGAGAATTCCCTCACATCCCTCAGCCCAGATCTTGACCATATGACTGAAATTAGTAAGTCATTAAAAGGGATTAGTTCAGCTTTAACTGCTGAAAATGCAAATGAACAGAATAATTGCAAATTTGTCTTTTAATGCATTCTGGACTGTTAAAATTCATAAGATCCCCTTAAAACAGTTAGACGCTGATGAAGTGGAACTGCAACTGTGCTGTTCGGTCCTAGCAGTGATTTGTTAGGAAGCTTCTGCAGCAGAAATACTCGACCTTGCAGAGCAATACTGCCTCGCAAACAATGGGCCACACACACTCGTACATCAAAATAAAACATGTCTTGTGTAAAGGTTTTTTAAAGTTATTTTAGGTGTAATGCAAAAGCTCATTCTTGATTGGTTTTGAAGGAGTTTGCCCCAAGCATTGTGCACTTAGACACAGCAGCCTTTTGTTGTACAGTATGAGTACATGACAACCAGGATAAGATCCCCAGCGGTGCCAAAGGGTGGTTGGAGGTGACATCAACAATGTGGTGAGGCTACAACCTCAGTCACAGACAGACAAACTAAGTTACCAAGAGTCTCTGATTAACGCTGCATCCATTCGATGTGTAAGAAAGAAAAAAAAAGTTGCTCACAAATGAGCCATGCATCACCATTAGCAGTCGGGTCAAAGTGCAAGCCCACACTGCTGCTCAGCAGAATGAACATGTCATAGGCCCTCCAGGCCAGAGAGATACTGCATTTAGCCGATTGACACCGGCACCATGACTTAACTGCATGATAATCAGAAAGGAAGTCTTTCTAATTGAGATGAAAGACTGTAAAGACAGTGTTTTGATGCTCATGTTTATTGCTCCAGTGGTGCATTGCAGGGCAGCAATCACCTGCAAACACCTTCCTTATATGCATCTATGTTTTTGTAAGGGATGCAAGATGGCTGTGATCCAGCAGAATGGTTTCGCTGCCTCCGCCTGGAAGACACTGAGGAAAAGGCTCAAAGTCGAGAAAATACACAGTGTGAACATGTGGAGAAAGAGGCCAAGACCTTGTTGTTCTCCTGCTCAGCTGTGGCTCCAGGGTATTGCACAAATCCATAAACCTTGCCCTTTAGCACTCAGCAGCACTTTATCAGTCAGTCAACACCATCCGAGAACACATCACGTGGCCCTGAAAGACTCCATTCGTCCCTTGGCGCAATTAGCCAAGAGCATCCATAACAGCAAATACAATATTGATAAGTGCCGCGCTTCATTACGGGTTCACAGGTCTTTTTATATCACCATTCGTCATGATCAATAGATCTGTATTTTCCATTAGGTAGGTAAAATATTATTATCCCCCCCCGAGGCTGCTCAGACATAAAAGACACTGATACTGACACCTAAAATTGAATGCATGCACGGTTTGTACCTAATGAGTTCTTTAACTATTTGGTTTTGCATAAAAATCTAATTTTCTTAAAAACAATCTGCCTCCACAGACTCACAGCATTAAACTTGTAGCATCTTTAGCAGATCTCTAATCATTTCTCTCTGGACACGCATTCATAATGAAAAGAAAAAGGTTTATGTATGACTTTTTATTTTTACATAATGTGTAATTATATGAATGTTAAATCAACAGCTGAGCACATGTTGAAATGTAACTCAGGTGCAACATGATGTCTCCAGGCAGACAATACACATATGGCTCTCTATCGCTGTCCTACATTGAACGCCTACAGGGCATTCACACATTGCTCTGTAAAGCCTGCCCATTTATTCCACTGCAGCGTCGAAGGCCTTGAGGGCTCCATCCCAGTTCGCTGCTCCCCTGAGCAACACTGCCACGGACAGAGACAAGAAAACACATTGTCCCCCATCATGACAGTGCAACCATATGCAAAACCGGATCCTCTCTGTCTGCTCAACTGTTGAATAAGTATAGGTTTAACGCTCCATGTAAAGATCCGTCTGACCTTCTCTGCCGGGATGCTTAAAACATTATCCCGGCCTTCGCCTTGACCTACTCTTTGTCCTGCCTCTCAGCACCCCAGGAGGAGGAAGATAAAATAGAATGAATTAATGGGGCTCCATTAATTCATTTCCTGTATGCCCCTTCAACAGAACAGCTAAATTTAACACTGCTGCAAAGGAAAGGCAACCTGTTCAAAGGGTCTTCTCATCTTTTTCCTATATAGTCAGGGGTCATTTCTAGCCCCTAAAGATGATTCAAGATATAATATGTCACATTTCTGCACCGAAATTAATTAAAAAATACTCTCTCAAACTCAGTAACATCCATAACTTCTGGGAACATCAGAAAAAAACAACAGAGAACAGTGGCGGACTCGGGATAACTGAGCAGCAGGGACGGAAAGAATAGAAGGGCACGAGCTGTGGGCGGTGGGGCACCAGCAGGCAGAAAGGGCACTGGAAGGACATTTCTGCCCGAGTCTCTTTAGATGGATTTTCATCTGCAATGGTGGTTGTTTAACAATGAGGACAACAACTCCCATGATTCCATGCGACTTCACAAATCATCAGGCAAAGTCTTGAGACCCTTAGCAGAAGCTGTATACTATGTAAATGGATAAAGAAAATGAATAAGTAAACCACAATGGCTCTCAGTAGAGCACATACCTCCGCCAAGGTACAACAGTCCCCTTGAATTCAGTGAAGCCTATCTAATATCAAAGTAAATATATTCAAATCTGCCAGATCTAGATTTGTTTTGGATCAGACAATACTCACTCAAAGAGCCACCTACAAAATGCCTGTTTTTTTTTTGTTTTTTTTCCAACAAGATCCATGCATGCATTATTCCCTTAGTAATTAAAATGAGTAATGTTCTCTTAGATCCGTGTTAATGGGGTCTATTCTGCGACCCAGCATCCATCAAAGTTTCCTGGAAATCCGTTCAGGCAGTTTTTATGTAATCCTGCTTACAAACCAACAAACAGGCAAAAATATACCTTACTTCTTGGAGGTAATAAATACATTGAAAAATAAATAAATAAATAATAATATAAAATAATAACAAACAGGATGACACTGTAAGTCACACCAGCTAATGAGAACCATGATGGAAGTCTTTTCTCTGAGGCAGAGCGACTTTACGGTTGTGACATTCAGAGAAGGAGACGACAATCCGGCGACAGGCTAGTTGTCTGATTAGATTTTCATTAGCTCCTCGTTATCAATGACTGATCCCATTAACATGTCAGCATGGCGACATGCCCCTGTGGTAAACTGAGAGGCTTCCGGGGATGCAGGGCGCAGCCACATAATAACGCACGCCACCGTTTGGTCATCGGTCCTGACACAAAGCTAATGAGCTAGTCAGGAGAGCAAACGAATGACAGTTGGCATATGTTGTGACGCTTGGAAGTCCAAAGCGCGTCCTGGGAATTATTTATCTAAAAAACACACACACACACCGTTGTCACAGCACATGTATTTGAAGGATATTTGTAGTTTCTAAAGCTCCACTCAAAGTCAACATTGTAGTGATTTAATTGTATGGCTCTAGGCAGGCTGTATCCCCGGATATTAGAGTCAACAGTGATAAATCAGCATGATAAGCCATTCAAGCATAACAACCCTATATACAATCTGCTCGTTTTCTCTCCACACAACACGCGAACACACAGCCTGCTCACACACACACTGCTCACACACACACCTAATCTTGAAATCCGTGTCACAGTGGTGTCAACGGATGCAGCTTAAATGGCCTTCAGCATGCTTTTTAGTAATTACTCGGCTTGTTTAAAAAAACCTTCACCGGCGCCATCAGCGAAGTTGTCCGCCCACACCATCCGTCCCAAAACACTTAAGTCCCAATAAAACTCTGCCATCTTTCTCTCTGGTGGATGCAAACACAGTTACAGAGGCTCCAACAATGACAAAACGTCTCCCCGGTTCCGCAGATTTGTATTGTAGACGCGCGTCGCCGCGTCCGCAAACGCTGCCAAGCATTTATTTAGTTGTACCCTCTGAATGAGCGCTGTGAACAATGGCATTGCCATGTGGCGCTGTATAGAAGGAGAGATTGTGTCGGCGGCGCCACAGGAGGACTTTAGAGGCTGATGGATGGACAGGTGCCAAGCTCAGCCCAAGACGAGGCCACAGTCTAGTGGCTGATAGATAAATCTGAGGCCGACACTGATAGGCCGCAGAGTCATCATAATGACAGGCAGGCTGGAGCCGAAGGCAGGAGGCTGCAGTTCCGCCCATCCCAGAGGTGTAATGTGCTTGTGATTAACTGTCAATCCCCCCCTCTGTGGTGGGCAGACGTTCTATCTCAGTGAGAACCACTCATCATTGTGACAGCTACTGTAGCTCTGACCTTGGCCTCCGTTAAGAATGCCGCAGACATTTTCTGAGGAATTCCCAGAGATGTTTACAATTAATACAGGATCGTTAAAAAGGCGTTCCTCTTATTTTATCTTGCACACAGTGAGATAAAATAAGAGTGATGGGAGTGCAGCTATAGGACCAGGAGGAGGGAGGACTGTGCTGTATAGTCCCTTTTTTTTTT
>CAEMYA010000161.1:4813527-4838985 GCA_903131615.1 Diplodus sargus
AAAAAAAAAAAAAAAAAAAAGAATCCTGTCTGCACCCAACAGAAAAGCTGAGCCAGTCGATGCTTTCTTTTCCCCTCCACCATGAAAGCGGTTTCTGTATTCCACAGCTTGGCAGAAAGTGTGCCTTTCTTCCTCTGTTTTTGTTTAACGTCCCATCGATTACTACCTCTGCTGGCTGAGAGCATTTTTTTTTTTTTCCTCTCTTCTCTCTGGCCCTCTTTGTGGTGCCTGTCTGCAGTGTGACATCCTCGTCCTGACAACGAGACTGTGAGAGAGGAAGAAAAACCTTCGTAAAAATAAGAAAAAAAACACGAAAAAAAAAAGAAAGAGAAAAACATGCAGTAAGGCTGCAGTAAGGCTGCAAAGCGGCGCAGCCAAGTACTCGCTGAGCCTTTGTATTTTTCAGCGCACTGCCTTAGGTACGCAACCGTGCACACTAAATACAATGAGGAGTGATTAAAACAGACGCGGGGAAAACAAATCTTGACTCGATATTCCTCATGACTTTCTTGTGTTCTCCTCCCTCCTTTGTAATCTGTTGCCCTTCTGCTTTCATACCAGTTTTACTATTTAAAATTCCTCTCCCAAGATTGAATTTTTATTTTTTTTTCCTTCTATTTCCTTCTCTTTTTATCCGTGCACCTTGAGGGAATTAATCAAAGCTGGTCACAGACGATGGGCCAGGCATGGTTCAGTGTTGGGGATGTCTGTCCTCCAGCGTGCCACTCGCCTCTTGGACTGGATATGTTCGCAACGCATGGCGAAACAAACAGTCGTTTACTTAACCTGCATTTTGGTGATACAGTGTGTTTGTAAATCAGCCCGCAGAGAAATCAGGAAACTTCTGGGCGCGAGAATATCGCATTCCTCTTGTTCTGTCAGTAGTCTGAGGATCTGGTTTCTGTTGTCAGCGAAGCCACGGGGGAATTTTCGCGCAAACAAACTTTGCAAAGTGATACATTTACAAAATGTCGGCGTGGCCATCTCGGGCGTTTCTAGGAAGGCTCTGTGTTTTTATTTTACAAAGCTCACTTTGGAATAATCAATAAATCACAGCGCACAAAACCTTTTTTTTTTTCCAAAACTCTCCTAGTTTTTAAGTCTCCGCGGACGACTCAGACTCCGCTCCTCGTTGTCTGCCAGGGCTTTATCTCTTGCTTAAAAAGGATCAGAAACTGTCAACTGCCAAACTCTGAAGAGCAGCAGCATGGCCATTAGGCAACCGTGGAGACTGCTGTGCTCGCTTTCAGAGGGTTTGCGAGAGAGCAGCTCTGAAAAGCCCTGCCAAGACCCAGCCTAAGGGAGCTCCTGCGAGCTCAGGGCCCTATTTCTGCCTTCTACATCCAGGCTGCGCTCATCAGCCAGTCTGTCTGCAATCAACAATAGAGCCAGATGGACGGAGACCGAAGGATCCACAGGCTGACTCTACAGTATACGCAGCCAAGACAGTGCTCAGAAATAACTTTGTTAAGGCATGAAAGGCCTCGACTTCACAGGTTTGAACAGGTGCACGGGCCGAGAGCTACCTAGCGCTCAAAGAAGTTGTTTTCAACCTCGTTTTTATCCGTAGGAGGTTTGCTGAGTGCTTACAGTATGTGTTTTGTCAAGTGAACACCTACACTTACGTGTTTCTTCTTACTTCCTCCCAATAAGCTAAATTCACACCTGTGCAGTGCAGACCAATGAGCTGTAGCTCCCCCCCCCCCCAGCCTGTCTGGAGGCTTCCTCACCAGGACTTCTCCAGGACGTCGAATCAAACTATACACTACTGCTGCTTCACGAGGGGGAGCAGCAGTAGTGTATAGTTGCACTATTTCACCATCGCGTCTTGTGGAAATATGCAAATAATTAGGCAAATGTCATGTAGACACTTGTTTTAACATCTTTTCATGAACATATCTCTAGCTGCACGAGATGAAGAGGAAATTAAAATATAAAATATCATGTGAGAACAGCACTGTTTATTCAAAATGTATAATTGATGCTCTCCAGCCTCTCAGTGAGGTAGAGTCTAACATTACCTACAAGGATTATTTATATTTTGGAGAGACGGTGGAATGGAGAAAGAATCCGTGTGTTTCAGTCCGAGCTAACGCAGGTCTGACGGGGGCCGAGCCGAGGAGGCGGACGCTTATGAAGGCGTACGTTTTAGGAAAGGTTCACGCGCTTGTTTTTCGGTGCGAGGAGGGAGGCTGTGATTTTGGCACTCGTGTCTGTGATGTGTCCATCAACTACTGTGGGTCGTGATGACAGCAGACTCGCATTTCCTCGAGGGTTTGTGCACCATATGCTCAGGTATCACTTTACTTCCACTCAGTGCATAATAAGCCCTTCAAACATACCTCGGTTAAACTCTAAACTGCTGCCACATAGAGCGATCCTTCAGCTGAATTCCGCTACAGCTTTAGCACGACTTTTTGTGATTATGAAAGAAAAAAAAAAATAGCACCAGTCCTAAAGTAGATGGCTTTGCTAATGACCGAAGCGAAGCTCCTCAGCCATCTGCTCGCTGGTGTGCGTTGCGTGGAACGAGCCCGAGGTCTTGCGAGACCAAATGCCGAGCGTGCCTCGAACAAAGAGAGCAGACTGCGCATTTCTGTGTGGTGCTGCGACCTGCCAAGCCTCCCAGGGCGGCAAAGGTCTCCATGAGATGGAACCGGGCAGGGCCGCAAGGGGGAGGAGAAGAAGAAGAGGAGGGAGAAAAAAAAAGGAGGACGAGCCTGAAAGCCAGCTGCATTAGAGACGAGCCTTTGAACTGGGGACTGGGCTAAACCTTCACGCTTTAAGACGTCAGAGGGGGGATTTGCAGCTGCACCCCGCCACTGTAAACAACAAGGCATGTGTCCATCCATATACACAAAGCATATCTCCTGCAGGGTGTTATTCTAAGGCACACTCGTGCACCAAAAAAAAGGCGCGAGGCACAGTAATTATACTGTACCAACACACACGCCTCTATGTGGGAGCTGATTTAAGCCTTTCCCTCATTCGCCTCGTCTTTGAAGTGTTCCCCTGCTCCTCTTGGTAGCGTAAGGAGCTTCGACCCGCTAAAGCCCGTGGAAACAGGATTAGTCTAGCCCCGCTTCCTAATTAATTGTCGGGATGTTTGCCTAATAAATCTTGGTTATCTGGCCCTCTAATCGTAGCAGGAAATAGCACGACTCTGACCCAGCCGCCGGAGTTTTTAACAGTCTGTGCTTTCTGTAATCAAGCGCCGAGAAATGCGGGAGGAGAATTTGAGCTTTATTTTGCTCCCCTCCTAATTCAATTAAAAAAGATAGGCCAGTGCATTGCGGAAATTGTTGTGCATCGTTAGATTAGTCTCTAATTGGCTGTATTCCGCAGCAAGTTTCTTTGGCTTTGTGTGTTTCTGTGAGCACTTTTCTGGCCACCGGGCAGGAGAGGACAGGACCTCGAGGAGAGCTGAAGCCGAGCCGAGCAGGTACACCTCATCTCCATGACATCTGAGTAAATAAAAAACGACACGTCGCACCCAGAGGCGAACACGCCTGCAGCGATGAGAGCAGGTCGGGACGACGGGAGCTGGTGTTCGGCTCCTGCCACAGACAGCTCGCGTCCTCTGGAGAATTGCAGGCGAGATCGCAGTCTAGCACTCCAGATTTGTCCGTGTGAGTAGGCATTTATAATTCACCAACCAAAGCTCAGCAGCTGAACTGCCATGTCATCTCATTCTCAAAATCATGCTACAGCTGGGTGTGAAATAAAACTCAAGGAGGGGAAGGCCGGGGAGCGAGCCCGACGAGTGAGAGATGAGCTGAGATGCAGGTGCAACCGTGCAGTTTGAGACCTGACACAATGGAAAATGTATGTGTGTGTGTGTGTGTGCGTGTGCAAGTGCGTGTGTGTGTGCGTGCGCACGCGTGTGCATGCATGTAAAAATAGCTGCATGTGATCCTGGACTGGGACAACTCCTCTGCTCCCAAAGAGCCCCTCAAATAAATTAGGTTAAGCGATGTGCAAATCCCGCAGCTGTCTGTGGGAGCGTTTTGCAGCCGTGTAAGGGGGCATCCAGCTGAGCATCGCAGACCGTCCCTGCCACCTCAAAGAGAACACACATCAGAGGATGAGAGGAGCGGCTTCGCCTGCCTGCAGGAACCGCAAGACAGGGGCTTTGAAATGTTATGTTTCCCACAAGTTGGATTCTGAAATTCCCTGTTTTCTCTGCAATGAAAAACATTACAAGCAAAGCGTATAAAAGAATATGAGTTTCCAGTGAAGTTATGATTATGGCTTTTTCTATTGCTCCCTTTAGAGAGCATGGCCCTTAGCAAGGTGACAAGGAAGCAGCCCACATAGCAGTGAGAGCTGGAACTTCATAATTGTACTGTCACGATAAAACTGATGCAGAGCTTCCAGATTCCACTTTACGGCGCCGCCTCAACACTCACATAAACTGACGCGCAGGCAAAGCAGCCGATTCTCAGAGCTCGTTTCCAATTACTGTATATGCAAAACATACAGTAAGTCAGCAAACTGTACGCGTGCATACGAGGGGCCCGTGCCAAGTTTATTCACGCATGTGTTGCTGTGCCATCGCCCTCGTTCCCATCGTCTGATATTAATATGTGAGCAAACGCTGTGAGACAGCTCCTCCTGGAGAACCCCCAGCAGTCATTAGCCGTAACAACCTGGGAGTGTTCCTCGGAGGGACACGCTCTTCACTGCGATTACAAACAACACGGGGAAAGCGGGCTACCTCGCCTGCGTCTCTGATGTTTTGTGCAATGCTAAAAATACTCAAGGCTTCGAGCTTCGGCTGGGGTCGGCATCTGCAGCCACATTTTTGATCGCAGCAGCAAAATACGGTTGCTGTTTTATTTTATTTTTTTTCATGCCATTCACACTTTTTAATTGCAGTCAATATTTCTGAAGGTAGGAGGTGCGCTGGAAAGATTTGATGGTGGCAGTAAAAAACAGTAATGGCCGGGGCTGTGAGAGGGGAATCAAACGTACAGAAGCCATAAAAGCACACGAGGCACTCCTCAGAACACTCATTTCAGAGGCTGTTGAATCAACCATTGAAAGACTTCTAATGATTTAAGAACGGCGGTGTTTTGAACGAAAAGATTCATCTAAATTTTTACAAAGTCAATGACTTCAGCGCAGCTAATTCATCTTTGTTTCGGCCCCTTCTTCTTCCACGCCCTTCATAAAGTAATAACTTTTTGCCTTTTATGTGTGCTAATGGAGAATAATAATGTTTGGTGAAGCTTGAGAAGCTAATTGTCGGCAGTCTGGTTAAAGGCACGGAGATGGACAGCATACTAAACAGACTGGCAGACACCTTACAGACATTTTTGTCACTTACATCATTATCTGTTAGAGTAAATGCCCAATATATCTCCATCCTAACACGTCTCAGAATACGTTTTATTAAGTCTCACTTCTACCATCCATTTCCACATATTTCTAGCGCTCTCCTCATCACATATTAAGAATAGTAGGGAGAGTGAGGACGGTAGGAAGATAAAGAAGGAGATGCCAGATGTGATACAGACTATTTATATCCTGGCAGCGAGGCCTAAAAGACAGGCAGCAAATGCAGAGCGAGCCTCGGACCCCTGAGACCTGATATAATATATTACTTATTGTGTATAATTCAAATAGCCATCCATCTCTGGTTAGTCATTCTGCTTGCATCAGGCCTTTCACATTCATTATCATATCAGTTAACACGATTTAATGCAAATGGCTCCACCCAGAAGCAGCGCCTACATATCAATTACTGACTGAGCGTTGTGCACGACAAGAGTTATTATGGTAACACCGCCGAATTAAATTGCACCTGAGAGGATGAGTGCGACCGAGATAGAGCGACGGCTCGGGACGGGAGATTAAGCAAGAACATAAAGAAGAAGAATAAAATGTTTTGTCCCCGCTCTTTATTACCTGAAGGACCCTCTTGGAACTCCAACCAGATGCCAACCTCGAGAGGATCCTGCATCTCAGATCAATATTATTCCAACAACAACAACAAAAAAACAAAAAGAGATGTACACTCAGAACCCCTCCTGGCAGCTGGATTGCCACCCACCATGTCTGCAGAGGAAATACACTGAAATCATTAAGTCTCGCAGCAGAGAATCAATGGCCGCATACAAATTCGGCTCATGCCGTTTTTGCAGGGACGTTTATCTTCTCCATTATCTGGCTCTTTTCACCCCGATTATGGTGAGGGTGCTTAAAGCATACACTGCAGTTTCACTACTAAATGATGCATCCATCACCCCCTCAGCCACAGTGACAGCTGATATAAATATGGAGCAGACTACTTTTAAGAGGATTGTGTTTTTAAAACAAAGCATCAGGAGCGCTTTCATACGTCTAACAGAATTGTTATCAGGTGCTCTATGGCTGTGAAATTTAAACTCTTGAGGTTGCGGATATATGGATGCTTTGGAAGAGCTGGTGCGCCACTGAAGCCATTTGTGAATCCTTCACAGCACAGCCGGTTTTCCCAGTGGGACCTCTGAAGTGTGAATTAGGCCCCCTGAGGGAGGCGGGGCACTGCAACTATATGACTATATGCAGATGTCTGTTACTCAATACTCCCACAGGAGAACATTACAACATTTCAACCTGACAATGAAAATAGAGGGTATGCTGGAGTAATGCCGTTCAGTTAGCAAGTCAGCAAGTTGGCAATAACGTGTGCAGCATCCTGATGCCACAGAGAAACGAGTACCGCGTCAGAAGGGTCTTTTTAATAACTTTGTGTGTTGAACTAAATTCTATATTAAGAACCTGCATCGCGTTGACATAGACGTCATTAACATGAGCATTGTTCTGAATTTCCTGTCATCTAATGAAGCGTCTATGTCCGTACCCACCCCCTTCACCATTCACGCAGCTAATGCGCTCTCCCCTCCCTCACGTGTCCTTATTTGCCTTTTTCGGTTTTCTTTCTGCACCATACGGGAGTTTCCACTGTGCTAATTGTACCGTGTCATCGTTGTCAGCATAAAGTCGGGCATATGTGCTCAACCAGTGCTGAGGCAGCTGATTTTTAATTACCAAAACCCAACTGCCGAAGATCATGTTGATATTGGGAAATTCCTGAAAAACTTGGATTATGTTCTGAAAAATATACATTTTTTGAGGGGCTGAAATGTAAACAATACCTGGATGCAATCGTTTGCAAACAAACTGTTTACTGAAATCGGTTTAACGAAGTGTCCCTGAGCCTGTGGAGTAACATCCTTTATACAAGCAGGTGTTTCACAAAATATTGAACCTTGCTGGATTCTTGCTTGTGTGTGACAGACACTTTCAAGGATGCTTCTTTCAGACCCAATCAAGACACTATCACCTGTTAACAATGAACCTCTTTACTCGTGGAAGGTTCCAAACAAGTGTTCAAATGTGAGTTTCCAAGTTTGTTTGAAATATGTTGCTGGCATCAAATACAAAATAAACATAAAATGATGTAAATCAATTAAGCTGATGACGTAAAAAAGGAAGTATTCCACTGAGCATATGTCAAACTACAACCCTGCTCCTGAGCTGTGGTGTTGAATAATGGCCACAGCCTTTTTCTGATATCACAACTAAGGTTGTAGGTTTCTATCCATATGCGTTATCGCAAAGTGACTGAAAACAGACTACTCTCTGTGAAAACATATTTAATATATTATAATATATTTATGAGGATCCCCATGAAATTGTACTCACTCATTGATACCAGCCACCTAAATACGCCTGAAGATTCGTGGAAACTGTTCAGTAGTTTTCACACGGGTGAAAGCATAACTTCCTTGCGGAGTTAATTAACACATTCTGTTTTATTTATGCTTTACACATTTTCTGGATTCAGGACTGTAACTAAAAGTTCCAATTTACGCTTCAGGGAAAGCTTGTCAATATGGTTTAATATTTGATATAGTCAACATTATTTTTTTGTGTTAATTGTGATTTGCTGAACCATCCAATATGAACGTAAACACTAGCACATTTGTGGTCATTAATCTTGATTTACTGATAAGCACTCTGCGTCTGTTATATGTTTTAAAGTTTACATTTATCTGTGGGTCACAATCTATTCAAAGGTGATTAAACTGGGGTCAAGTTGTTGTTCCTGAGCTAGAGGATGATGAGGAGAACGTTTTTGAAGAACATTACGACTTAATAGCAAAGTTAACCTTTAACCTTTTGGATATGAAATGCTCCAACATCATGTTCCCCGAGATTTGTTTTAGATTGAGTTATTGTTGAGTAATGGTTTGTGAGGTCACAGTGACCTTTGACCTTTGACCACCAAAAATCTACTCAGGTCATCCTTGAGTTCGAGCGGACATTTGTGCTAAATTTGAATAAATTCCGTCAAGACGTTTTTGATATATTGCATTGAAAAACTGGGACAGATGGATGAACAACCCGAAAACGACCCAACAATTGATTACAATGCCTGATCCAACTCACAGATGATGATGAAGTTCCACAAACTACAACCTAAGTCCAGTCTCTGTCCTGCTGTTTAGTGCTCATGCAAAAATTTAGATACTATATGGTCTCTGGACCGCTGATGGGGGAAAACTGTTTCCATGATGAAGTTGTAATCAATCAGTGCACATTTTGGTTCAAAGTTTGTCAAGTTCATGATAAATTGCAAAAAAACAAAAAACATGCCTGAAAGCACAGAAACTGTTAACTGTTGCACTCTGGGTGAAAAATGAGCCATGAGAGCCGTCAAGAATTTGAACAGTTTTTAAATTAATGAAATGTTATCAAATTAACAAATCTGCATACATCTTGTTCTGACATCTCATCCGTCTGTGTTCAAGAACTCACCAAAGATCAGAGACGCTCAGCTAAAACTAATTTAGCCCGGATCTGGTTATGAACTGTGGAAATAATAAATGCACGGCTTTTACTTCTCTGCACATTTACTCCGATATTTCTAATTTATGTGTATTGAAAGAGCTAAATGCAGGCCTTTATACGCAGAGAATTTTAAGAAATACTTTAGAATCTCGTTCTAAACTTGCCAAGAACCACAAGCATGTGATCTGTGAAAATTCAGAGATAGCTGAAGCGAAGTGTCGGCCCAGAGGAGCAGCAGAGTGCACCAAGGTTGGGAAATGTCCGTACAAAGCCTATTTCTAATCTCACGATCACCAAAGAGTGTGATTAGCGGAAAAGAGGAGGATATCAGAAGAAGAAAGACGGCTTCCAAGTGTTTGAAGAACACGTTTCAAGTCGGCAGGTGGAAGCAGAAACTTAATTCAAGTGTTCACATTCGATTCACAAAGATGCTTTATTTGCTTACAGAGCAAGTCACAGGGAGCCTTAGTTGGATTAACGATTAAGTGTGGGCAGTTTTTGTGAGCATCACTGTGACTAAAACTCTGTGCTCTGGGCTTTCACTGCAAATCAATATTATCTCCACACACATTAGAGGCTGTAAAAAATATTTTATTAATAACAGTCCTACAGGTCAGTCAGGTCAGTTTATCTGTAATAATGAAAGCACAATCTCGTTCTTAAGTTGACCATCATACTTTTAAGCGCCGTATGGATCTATAGACCATATAAGCACCGCCGCCATCTTCCTCTGGCATCATGCACAGGCTGGGAAGCTACAATGTCTCAGCCTAGTGCTGCGGTTGCAAGTCCTATAAATGCAGGAAATCGGACAAATTGTTATCATATCACCACATTGTGAAAATCTGGAGGTAATTCAGGCCATATTTCAAGGTAAAACACCATATCACCAATCAGCTGCATATCAGACAATAGCTAACGTTAGCATCCAACCAGTTTCTAGCTGACATAACCATTCGAAAGATATGATAGGAAAGGTGAACATTTATTTTGAAATGACAAATAATCTTGGACAATGCAAAAGATTTAATCAAACGGTGGGTGGGTGAATGCTAACATTAGCTAATGGTTTACCAAACGTCTTGTTTTCCTTTGAAATATGGCCTGGTGTTCTCCAGATTTTCACTTTCCATCAACTTTTAAGTGAAATGATACCAATGTGTCAGTTTCCCTCCATTTAGACGACTTTCAAGCTGGAACACAAGCAGTATGAGATTTGAGCATCCCACCCTGAGTATGATTCCAGGGGGAGCCACTGTACAATATGTAAATGTAGGGCTGTGCATTTTCCTAATCTACAGATAAATGTAATTGGTCAAATTGCACAAAACACTTATAATTATAACTCATATTATAATTGGAACATTTGGAACAGAAACTATGAGCTACACCTGTAGATGTTGTGACCCTCCACTTCAGCTGGCTTTCCTTCCCATTCCTCTACAAAGTGCGCTGAAGTTCTTTAAAGCACAAGACAAACAATAAATCTCCCGCTTCTCGAGTGTGTCAAATAGGGGCCAATTACGCGCAAGCAAAATCCAAAATGCGGCAAAGATGCCCCAGCTTAATTGCAGTTGTCACCCACACAGCCTTTTTTCATGAGCTGAACCATTATGCGTCAAGTGACCAGCCACTTCATCTCACCTGAGCTTAAGGTGATTCACCTAGTAAGTCTATTTGGCTACGATTCCGAGTGTGCCGCCTGAGCCTCAATTACACTGTTAAACTGGCAACCTTACACTTAAAAAGCCCTCTAGCTGTCCCTCTAAAGTGACACTAATTAGACGGAAGCAACAGCCAAACGGAGGCTGCATTAGCTTAGCCTACCTATCACCTGGGTGTCTGTGTGTGGGTGAGTGAGTGAAACACAGAACAAAAGAAACAGTTGCCGAGTATATACCAGTTCGCCTGCTCTGGCAGCCGTTCCCAAAAGTGTCTATCATTCACATTAATGATTACTCTTTACCTTGAAAGCATAAAGGGAGCTGATGGTCACCCCCCCTGAATAACAATGCAATTAATTTGCTATATTCTAAAAGGTTCTGTGCAGTGACGGGCCTATCTGAGATGGTTAATAAGTAGAACGAGCTTTCAGACATTTATATGATACATTGGCGATCGATAAATATGATCTTCTTTGTCTTGAAGTAACGAGACATAAGCAATTATACCCCCGGAGCCACGGGTGTCCGGTCCCGAGCGGTGGAAAGGTGCAGGTTTTCATTCCCAACAAATACCAGAGCAGCCGATTGATTTCACTAATTAGCTCTGAAGGTGTGTTAAGTAATGAAATCAGCTGGTGGAACGTTGGGCTGGAACGAAACCCTGCAGACTCATCAACAGCTGAACCGGACACAACAGTCTTCAAGGGAGCAATTGTCCTCTGCAGCCCGAGCTAAATGATAAATATAGATGTTAAATGGCCCATTCTCTCTTCATGGACAAGCTGCAGGACCGTCCCTGAAAATAAACAACAGACTACTTTGTCTCAACTCTAATTTCATTCTTGATCGCAGAGTTTTGGCCTTGAAGCCGAGCTCTACCGTCAAAGCTGACACATTGCTTAGGTCATTACGTAACCTTTATTAAGATCTAGCTGGCGGAACAAGTCATGGATCGGACTTAGATCTGTCCCATCAAGGCAGGGACACAGGACATCTCGGGGTGTCCTGTGGTGTGGGATCTATGGATCGACAGATGCTCGATCAGATTGGGATCTGAAAATTTGGTGGCCAGGTTCTTCTGGCCAAGCGTGAGCAGTGTTACGCAGTATGGTGCGGCACATCGTCCCGCCATGAGGAGGTTTACTTGGTCTGCAGCTGCGTTTGGATGGATTGTGGATGTCAGGACCCAAACGTTTCCCAGCAGGACACTGCACCGTATTGACTAATGATTGTAATGATCAATGTCAGTATTATTATTTAATGTGGCGTCATTACATCTGCTGTCCCCTGGTAACCTGTCTGCCTTGGACCAGCTCTCCGTCTCTCGCTCCGGTGTGACTGTGCCGGAGTCATCTTCATCTTCAAACACTCTGCCCAGCCCACATCCACCCTGCCAGTTTGTCGCATCTACTTCCATCAGTGCAGCCACTGTTCGAGCCCTGTTGTTATTCGGTGCTCTTTGTTTGCATGTGAGAAGCCTTGTTTTTCCGTCTCCTCGTCATCCTGCCTCCACTGACTGCAGCCCTGCCTCATCCTTCTCGCCTGCCAAGCCTGCTGCTCCTTCACTATTCCTGCCACAAAGTACCCCTGGAACCACCACTGGATCTGCTCGTCCCAGTGCCATCATCTCTCAGTTTCTTGCAATTAAAGACCTCACGTAGCTGTTTGGGCTGATTGTCAGGTGGCTAATTGGTATATTTATGTAGAAACAAGACAAGGTTGTGATCGTTGCTTGGTGTAATCACAGCTGGATTAAAGGTGCACTGTGTTGTTTTGGAGCAGGAATTTTAATCAGAACCGAAAAGATCTTTTTATTTTTCATTTCACGACTGAATAAACTGAATAAACAAACTGATCTTGAAGGACAACACAGTTTCACACTGTTTTACTGTGTTTGTATTTGGCGGCCCCTGCCACCTTTCTAGCTTCAAACTAAATAAATATATATAAATATATCTAAATTTGTGTGATTATCTCATTGATACTCTGAGTATTAAAATTCAGATTTTGAATTTCTTCTTCAAAACTACATGATGTCCCCTCAACAATAAATATATCTAACACTAATTTAAATTGCATTTGGGATAATAGACGGAAACATTAGGTATTGCAGGAAACGCAGTTCTCACGGGCGGGCAAAATTGTTTGGCTGAGGAACAGACTTTGTCGTAACATCAGAACAAATCTTATTTTGTGTCAGTGATGGGGAATTGTAGCTGCGTGTGCTGAAAAGATATGCAAGTTTACAAATTGTTAATTGTGTAGGTGGATGGATTATTCATTTACACTGCATTGCCTTAGGTCTGCGTTCATGATTGTTCTGTTTATAAACCAAAACACTTTTGAGGGAAATACTTCTTAGAGGCGTCTTACTTAGAGTTGTGATTAAAAGTGTAGGTGGGTCCCGGAAGATTTACTGATTACAAACAGGGTCAGGTCAGTGTTATGTTTGGGACTGGCAGCTTTAAATCATTTGCAGAGGTCCCAGCTGTTAAAATGAATACCGACAGACTGATATCTATAAACATATTGCACTGCTACAATCCAGAAGGTCTACTGAATAGCACTTGTCGTCTCCTGAAATAAAATAAACTATCTGCGGTTTATCTATTGCAACCATTTTCCCTGCAAGTCAAGCAGCAAATTTACAAGCCATAAAGTATATCACCTGTCTACAAATGCACAGCGCTATAAGGGCAAAACTAACCGAATGTTCAATCTACAATAAATAGAGACCTTTAAGATAAGATGGTATAATTATATAGTATATACAGTGTGTGGCGAAAGCAGACTGCCAGCAGGGGAAGTTGGAGGAGGGCAGTGTAATAGGGTATTAAACCAGCGAGGATGGCTGGTCAGCTCTGATAACAACAAGTCTCCTACAGCAGATGCATCTGTCTCCTCGCTCTGCCGCATCTTTTCACGGGCACGGTTGAATCTCGGGTCGCCGTCAATGACACACATGCACTCGTGTGCAGCTGGTCCGTGGCGTGCGCCGGGGGCCAGGCAGGGGTGAGAGGTGACAGATAGTAAAGGCCAGGAGATATGACATCGTCCTCCACAGTCGACTGCTGGAGATACAGATGGACGACTGTCTGTTTGTGTGACGGTGTGTATTAGCTTTGTTAAGGTCGTCACATTGAGCCTGCTGCCACAGTACCGGTGCCAATTGGCCAGGCTCTGACCCCGGGACAAACGCTCAGAACCACGCATCATGTCAGTCTTAACCTTCCTTGCACCTGAAGTCCCCCTCCAACCGTCCATTCATAATGCCTGTGGGCAATTATTTAAGGATCTATTGTGCTAGTAGCTAATAAAACAACCAATCAATCGACTCTGTAGCGTGTTGCAAGGTGTACAAACACACAGATGGAGTTGGATTCTAGCCTGCGGCGGAGCTATTTTTGAATGTTACCTTGGCGGTGTGTGTGTGTGTGTGTGTGTGTGTGTGTGTGTGTGTGTGTGCCACTGGACAGCACAGGAGACATTTACTAAAAAGAAGATAAGGAGGGAGGAGGATTTACAAGATTAGTATGGGACACATGGAGAGAGACGGAAAAAAAGCAGGAGCATATTTTAACAGTCTTTTCCAGAGCTGTCAGTGAATTCCTGTGTGACTCAGCTGGAAACTAAAGCCCCCATTTCTGCACATCCAAGAGACACTGTTTGTGTGGCTGCTGAGGGGTGACAACTGAGCAAGGTATGCGTGCTCGGTGGCACTTCAACAGGAGTGAACACCTCGCATGGAGGGTTGAATTGGGAGCGTTTCGGCAGGTGTTAGATTTACCGAGCGCCTATCTTAAAGGAGACGTGAAGCTAGTTTTCAGGTTCACATTTTTTGAGGAGGGGTCACTACTACGAGAGGTGTTTTAATGCTTAAAATCAGAATCAGTTTTCTTATACTGTCTCATACTGTCCCCCTCTGTGACGCTCTGATTTTAGCTCCTGTCTCTTTAAGGCTCCCTCCTGCATACCCAGTCCCCTCTGATTGGTCAGCTCACACACGCCTGAGCCACCACCCCTCCCCATGTCTCCGGTCAGCACTGCAGTGTTTTTCTGCCTCCAGTGAGCTTCAGTGAATTATACAAATGTGTGACATGGAGTTGTGGTCAAGGGTCTTCTGACGAGGTGTTTCAGGCACTTCAAAAGTTTTTCTTTCTGTGGGAAAGAGGAGCTCCTGTTCAGGCCTTTTAACTTTCAAGACCTTTTACATGCACGAAGAACCTACAGTTTATAATGCAGCGAAGGAAAACGAAAAAATTAAAAAGCATAATAGGTCTCCTTTGAGGGGAAAGTGCACCAATTTCGCACATCTAAGTGTTTTGAAAGTATGAAATGTATGTGTAAAAAAAACAACAGAAAGACAGAAAGAAAAACAAAGTTGAATAATGCCTTGTGCGGCTCCAGAGATAGAAAAAACATCTGGGGGGTGCACACTCAGGAAGAAGTGAGATTAGCAGACGTCTGCAGCCTGCTCCTCATCTCTGCTAGAAGCTAGCGACTCAAGGCTGCATTAAAGGCAACGCACCCAAATCTCTGACCCAACTGTTGGTGGAAGGGCTGCATTCTGGCTAATGTGATTGTCAGAGAGAATGAAGGAGGGAGAATAGTGGAAATAAAAAAGACGCATTAGAAATCTCTGATTCCGGTGCATCGATTTTACTACCTTTTTTTTTTTTTTTTTTCGAAACCACCCATAATGAGTCCAACAAATGCAAAAGTGGTGGCGTGTTCTTTTGAAAAGGAAAAACCCACCGTTGGATAGAATACAAGACATTCAAGGTGTTAATGAAAGGAGTCATTTTACTTTTTCAATGCAGCCACTTTATTCATCCAGTTACACTTCAGGTGGTGTGTTTTTATAGTTCTAGTGGCTGCTTTTCCGCCACAGGAACATTAACTGGGGCCAGGAAACCATTTTCAATTATACTCAGGGCTCATTGTCATCACGTTAAAATGACAATGAGATATTGATCACAGTGTCGTATTTTGCAAGCTTTCAGCAATGGGCTCATGCACAGTCGAAACGCCTTCTTGTTTCTGGTGGGCTGAAAAGAACCTGATGTTTTGTTGTTGATGCCTAAGACTTGAAAAAGTTCTGCTTTGAATTGACTTGTGGTTTCTCTGGAAACATCTGGACATCCCGTACCACATGTTTGACCCGTCATAAATAAAAATTATAAAACAACAACACATAAGTGAATAAGAAACGTAAGTTGTTTTCAAGATGCAATATTTAACAACGGCCACCAAACTCGAACTCAAAACAAACCTTTGGCTAGTTAGCTCAGTTAGCTGTGCAAGTAATGATTAGTCCAGGAAGAGCGCCAGGCTTTGAGACCAAACTGTGTAATTACAACGTGACATGATTCACTGGGGCCCAAATTCATAGTAATAAATGGGGCTCTGCCTCGAATGCTGTATCAAGGTTTTAATATAACGTCCTTGTCAAGACTGGGAGCTTGGGCACCCGGGGAATGTTGGTGCATACACCGATAGAACAGGAGCTTTGGACCAGGACAGGCAGGAGCTAGCTGGTTAGCATGCTAACTGTTGTGGATATCTCTGCAACTGTTGTTTATTCACATTTTGTCAGGTTTTTTTTAGCAGATTTTTGAAGTTTCCATCAAAAAATTCTTACATATTGCCTTTAAGCTTGTTTAAGACTTTAATGGATTTTCGTTCCTTAAGGCCACCCTGACTCATAATAATGAATACTGCAGCAGACACAGAACTTTTCAAGCTGATTAATCCCCCTTTCAGAAAATGAGGTACACTTGACATGCAGACACATTCTTCTATACAAGGTCATCATCATGCAAGCCTGACTTGTTCATTAAAACGACAAGAGAACTCCAGATTATGAATAGCAAGCGGGCATCTCCTATCTAATTCAAAATAAAGGAGACTGTGATAAAAAAAAAAAATGGGACATTGTTATTAAGATCTCACCACATTCCATCTTCCTCTTCTTCTTCTTTTTTTTTATTCAAGACCATTTTCTCTTTCATGGGAGCAGCGGTCTCTAATTTCTCCTGGGAGCCACAAGCTGCTGCTATCTCAGCTGTGTTTACTAATCTCCCCTCGACGCCAGTTTCTCAGCCCCACAAAGTTAATACTGGTCCAATGTAAATAGCCTTATCTCATAAACTCTTGTTATCCCCCCACCTTGGCTGTCCAATGTGATACATGGCTAGAGCTCAACACAGGGGGATTAAGTCAGAGAGAAGGGGAGGGGGAAAAAAATAAAGAGAAAAGGAACATTTCCTCTGCCGATACCTGCAGAAAGGTTATCCACCTACAATAACACTGTGAAAATGTCAGGAAGGAACGCCGCCGTCGCAATGAAATGACACCAATCAGACGAGGAACGTGAGTAATACACTGCCTCTAGCGCGGGCCTGAAGGATGGGCAGATAATAAATTAAACTGAATTTGTCTCCCCCTTCTCGGAGCTGATCGATCGAGAGTTGACGCTCAGAGCCTCTCACGTCGCCTCGTCATGTGCAGATTACAGTACCTGCTTCCATTCCACCTGTGCTCGTCTGCTCCACCGAGGGCCCCGAAACACTTTAAATGCCAGGGCAGTAAGTTTTAATTAAACCCGAAGGGAAAAGTATTAATTATCCCATTGCCTGCCGCGAATTGGCTGGTGGCTGCAGGCGGATTCTCACCCGAATGCTGATGATGTGGAGGTGTGGTGTAAGAGTCCAGGATAAGAAATTTGGGATTTATCAAGTTCAGGATCTGGATAAATGCCTGTGGTGAGGAAGGAATTTTTAGTGCTATAAATAAAAATCACAACCATGCAGCTTTTAAAAAATAAATCCCTTCATCCCTGCAGGAAGTTTTTGACCATTTTTTAAAGGCTTCTCCTGTCGATATCTTCCAAAAGGATTTCCCTGAAGGATACACATTTCTTTTGGAATGATCTACAATTATCCTGTCATCTTTACATGTGTTCCTCTTGGCTTTCTATCTGCCACGTTAATCCTCTCCTCTTTGTCAGATGATGTCAAACATTTCTTCCAAGCTGCCACCATTAAACTTGCAAGTTCTTTTCTTTCCCTCTCATGTACCATGCCTGTTTCTGTCATGGACCGGTCGAACTCTCATTACCATATGATGGATTGATTGGTTCTACCCGAGGGAGCTCGGTTCCTTAATCATGCTGCAAGTTTCCACAGTGAAAGTGCTTCTGTAGGGGGAGCCCACTGCTGCCACCGGTATATTTCTGCTGAGAAGCTGAAACAGCACTCTTCTCTTTGTCAGATCCCTGTAGGTATTTGCTAATGCAGAGATGGAGGAGCGCCTTATAAACTATGCATGCCATCTCCCTCTGGCAACCACCATTGGGGAGGATGATGGCAGGAAAATGCTGGTTTCCATTAGTCCTGTGAGGCTGGTTAACATAAAATTATCCTTGGGGTTAGCGGGAAGCAGACAAAATGGGGGTGAGTGCTTCATTAGAGCTGATGCATAATGGACGCTGGACATCTGTAAAGGCTGATTTGCACACGGGCACATTTTCTGGCCACAAGCAAAGGTCCATTTATCTATCGGACTCAAAACAATGTCAAGAAATAGCAGAAGCACCGACCAACTGCTGGCGTGTCTTGAAAAACAGCTTATGTTCTTGAACCCCCCTAAACTCTGACGTGCTGTGTTCCTGTGTGAGATTTATACAGAGCTGTAGGAGAGAGGACCACTCACCACGCAGGAGGTCGGAGCTGGCGTAAGGCGAACTGTACGTCCGAAACAGCAGCCAGTCAAAGTCGTCCTCCTCCCCCTGGGTGAAGTCACACAGGTTGGGGTCTGAGTCCTCTTCAAACGTGCAGCCTGCCGCTGTAAAAAAAAGGGGGGAAAACAAAATTTGGTTTTACAACTCCGGTCTAAAGAAGTCGATTTACTTCACAGATGACTCATAAACGTAAAGGAAGGAAACGATCCAAGGTACTCAGTCCAAAACCCAAAGACGTTTACTGATTCTCTTCTAATTAAAACAGCGAGTATTCCCATTTGAGGAGCTGGAACCAGACAATGTTGGAATTCATGCTTAAAATGAATCAATTATCACAACTCCTGCAGCAGTCAACAGTTCCTAAATATAATAAAGCCTTAATGCTGTGAAGTTTATGTCATTTGTATATCTTAATTATATATGTGGATAAGCGTAATTTACTGTTTCAGTGCACTGATATCATTTTAGACAATAAGGTTTATTGCTAAACTAAAAAAAAGTCTTTGTCACAAGTGTTGGATAACCGTAATCTGAGGGAGTCTGCCGGTTTCATTAAACACCCTGGTACACGTGGCAGCCAGCCACAATGAAATGATCACTGCGGCCACACCGACCACCTCCTTCCGCCTCAGACCAACGCAGCGACCTGTGTTCATGGCTGATGTGAGCAACCGAGCCCAGCAGGCTTTGCAATGCTGCTACAATCAGGGTTTCATACAGATCTGATGTTGCTCAGCTGTTGTATGAAAGGCTGCACAAGGTTTACTTTAGCATAGCAACTTAAGAGTAGTCACTGATGGCAACTTGTGGTCGTCTGGCACAAATATCTCACTCTTTGAAATTATTAAGATGTTTTACATAAATACGCTTTAGGTGAGCACAGAACAAACACCGCAACACATTTACAACAGATTGCCTGCACAAGATACTTAAAGGATAGGCTCACCCGAGAATGAGAACTCAGTCATTATCACCCTCATGACATCATGAAGTTTAGTATTCATCAAAACATTTCTGGAGCTACAAAGCAAAACAACATGAGAGCATTCTCCTAACCAGCTTAAGTGGATCAGGACTTGTTTTCACACGTAAAAATAAAAAACAGCCAATGGTAATATAAAATGGCTTTCCATCTACATCAGGTGAGCGGATAATGACAGAATTTTCATTTTGGGGGGGAACTTATCCTTTAATAGTATGTGCACATAAGAACTATAAACGGTCTACGTATTTCAAAAGGCTCATCAAGTACCAGGTATAAAAACAGTATCTGTGACAATGATCTTTCTTTAAATGGTCGGAATCAGCTTGAATGTGACTTCACTGTCCTACCTCACACACAAACACACACACACACACACACACGCACACACACACGCACACACACACACACCAGGGGTTTGTGTGTTCAAACTGTGCTAAATGAAATGTGCTCTCATGTGCACGAAGTCTCCCAGACCAAAAAACGAATCGAGCAGTGAGCTATAATTACTTCAGACTGGCACAAAAGAATGCAAACCCTGGCAAAAGCAATAATTGCCCCGCGCACCTGAGGAGAACTACCCCTCCCATAAAGCACTCAGAAACAAGACTACATCTCCCAAAACCCATTCACAAAGGCGAACATATAGTAATAACATTTGGAGAAAGCGGGCACCCTGGGGATTGTAGTGATTATCATAATACCTCACAACCTGCTATTGCATGCGCCAAAAAGCTAATTTTTTCAAATTATATTTAATAGCTATGGCTTTAATGGCCCATGGGTCCTGAATAATGTGCTTCAGTCGTTGCTCCCTGCATCTGTTGCCATATTTCACATTAGTCCATCAGTGTGAGAATTACAGTCGAACAGTGGGCAGTTTGAACAGCCCAGTCATAAGAACGGAGCCTGTGTCAGTGATAATTGGAGCAGGACAGCACGAGATGCGACATGTTAATGACAGGAATAACCACGAGCAGGTCCTGAAGGTGACCCCTGTGGTCTGCAGCTTTATCGCCGCTCATTCTTTCCTCTAATCTGCCATTAAACAAATGTTCTCAATATGACAGGCTGCAGACAAAAACACAGTCGGCCACATTGTGGTGAGGCTTCATTATTCTCTGTTTTACTACGGGCGCATGAGATAGCCACAGCGTCCGATCATTAACAGTGTATTGCGATTGTTGGACCTGTTTGGTGTGTCACGGGCCAAATAAAATGGAGGACATCAGAAAGACTCCGGGGACGGACTGGGAAACCTTTGGACTCCATTTCCACCAATGAAAATGAAGCTCTGGGGACAATATTTCACCCCAAAAACAGTCCCTGCTCAGACGAAGCACTTCTCAAAAGTGAAGGAATTCAGCAGCCCGCAAACCATTTAGTTTTTTGTTCCACTGTACTGACATCAGAGTGGAGAAACCACACACCAGATGGACCAGTGATGAAGTCCGTCAAGTTATGTGCACACAAATCGGACATCTGCAGTTACACATGGCACATATTCATAAAAGCACACCGAGCAAACATGGCCACGAGTGAGGAAATATCTTACACACAAGTTGCTTGAGGACCAAGCATTTGATCTTCTTTACACTTGATGCAACAAAAAACAGTCTGGTTGATACTCAAAAAGTATCAAGGTACCAGCCAGCTCTCCGTTTTTGCAGTTTTTCCCCAAGCTCCAAAGAGCTTACTACAATTTCAATGTGATGATTTAATACATCCATTTCAGCTGCAGCGGAAGACTGCACTGACCTACCGTCATGCTCCTGTCAGGTGCCAGGGTGGACAGACACCAGACAGTGATAGCTTACTTCCTCAAAACAGGTGTTCTTCTTCTTGTGTTAAACTTATTGGCTGAGTGCGGCTGTGTTGATGTGTAGAGAGGAAGCTCTCCTCACTTTTGAAGCTTGTAACTTAACTTCTTTGATTTGACAACACAGCTTAACTTACTATTTATCCATCACTTTTCTGAAGACGTACCGGAGCTGTTTTAAGTTGCCGAGGATGCAAACCGAGGATTTCCTGCTACTGCTTCAGAAGACGTTCATTAGAGTTTTTTGCTGTGAAGTAATTGTAGAAAATGCTTTGTATTTTTTACAGGATCAGCAGATCTTCATTAGCTGTGCTAATATTCATTGAAGAATTGTTAGTAATGGGCATAGATGGTGTTACCTGATATGCAGGTATGATTTGCTCTTTGCTAATAACCAGCAAACCTCCAAATATCAAATAAAACCTTTACCGCGCCGTACTGTATATAAAAATATTTTGCTCCTTGCCAGAGAGCAGCTTGAGACAGGAAAGAAGATGGGCGAGAAGATGTAGCGCTTTGGTTTAAAATGTTGCAGTCGATCCAGGGTGTTGAACTTTCTCCACATGGTGTATTCACTGCAGCACAAACACACTCAGGGTGCCCTTGCCTACAGCCAACCTATTACATCACTCTTGCACCTCCAGTGATTGTGCGATAACACCGGAGCGTATCTACCATCACGTGAGCTCGGCCCATTGGGTTGATAGTAGCAGCCGACCAGCAGGGGAGGGAGTGTGAGTTTCTCCCTCTAGGTTTGATTTATTGTCCCGTGCTGGGCTGTTACTGCACAGATCTGCTGCTGAGGCCAGGGGTTAATTGTCCCGCACTAGGGTCTATTTCTAATAGAACAGCCAGAGATATGGGACCTGACACATCCAAACGCTGGCACTATATTATTCCCCGCTGCTTCGGTAAATGAAGCCTGCAGACTCCTCCCTAGAAAAGTCTCATCATCCGGAAGGAGGAAGCCTGGATGTGAGGCCAGCGCTGCCCGGGAATGTCATCTCCTCACGACGCACGGGGGGAGATCCAGCTCATCCATCATGACAAACACACTCCCACCTCACCTCCTTCTGGAGGACCGATGGGTGTGTGTGGTGTCAGCGGCCATTTTTTACCAGAATAATTACAGCATAATTTAGTGCAGTGACCAGGGTAAAGGCAGATACTGCCAAGATTTTGTGGCTGAGGTTGAAGCATGTTTCACAGCTCTGTTGTTAGCTCATATAAATCATCCCACATTTACATGATAGAGATTTGTGGATTTCATTTGATAACAGTCTTATTTTTTACTGTAAATATAGGCATGGTTACTTGATTTAACAATGTTCTGGGAACAAATACATGCAAATCATAGGGCCCACATTATTAAAATGTTTTTGAGGCTGCTAAGGTGTTTCTGTTTTTATCACAACTGATGTGTCCGATCTACTTAAAGTAAATATGTTGAAGATATTACTTTGTTAATAGTCATAGGAGTAGCACTTGAGTAAAAGTCTTAATCTATCTTTCATGAAATCTACTTAAGTATCAAAAGTTAATTTTATCACTCATCATCATCACAAAAACAACCACAGAGTTCACCTACTAAAGCAGGTCATAACAATCCTTTTTAAGTTTTTTATAAGTAGCGACACCTAATGGCTATAGAAATCATTAAAGCAGCAAAGGGGGAGGTCAGGCAAAGCAGTATAAAGAATGACAAAGCCAACATTGGGAGGCAGTTGGGTATGGATGCATGGTTGGGTTAAACAAGCACAGGACTTTCACCTAGGAGACCACTGTTCATGTCCGGTGTAAAACCACTGAAGAAGCATAAGTAACGCAGGTTTTCTGAACCCATACCACAATGTTTTCCTAAACCGAAAGCTTACAACAAACAACCAGTTTCGTCTTTTCCTGGTACACTGCAACACTCATATGTGTACATGTATATAAATACTGTATACTATGGGCCAACCGATGATCAGATCCATAAATAAATACATTAAAAGATATTCTGATTGTCAGAAAGTGTTCTTTTTTTTTTTATCCAACTGATAAAATGTATTGATTTAACTAAAATCACTTCCTCGCGGTTACTTGCTTCCGCACATCAGTCAGGCTGCTGCTCCTGAGCTATGGCGCAGACGAACATCAATGGCGATTTGAAGTCACGCCTACAAAAGAACCTGCGGCGTCTTCTTGGGAGCACAATGAAAGAACAGATTAATCAAATCTTTAAGAACAAGCCAAGAAACAGTCGTCTCGAGGGTGCAACGGTAGCAGAAAACATGTTGAAAAGCTCAGCACTGCCAGGACAGCCTGCTGTGGTGCCCCGTGTGCAGCACAGCACAGCCCTGTTCGGAGGAGAACCTGAGTGTGAACAAAATGGAGAGGGACTGACGACGATCATTTACAGGTCGGGTGGGAGAGAAGATCTCTGTCACCGTGTTGAAACACTAATCTCTGTGTTTACTGCGAAGAACACCAACGCAGATCACTCCATAAATACATTCATACATAACCTCTGAGACTTTACAGCAAACCAAAATAACTTCAGATTCACACAGTGGAAGGAAGTGATGAGCCACGCTCTGTCGGAGGACGGATGCCGAGGCTCCTCTTTGATTTCACGAGGACATAAAAGAAGGTGGCAACTTGTTTACCAGACACTCCAATTTACTGGCACAGTCGAGGGGATACATAACATTGTTCCTTAGTTTAATATGTGCAGTTAATCAAGGCCGCGATTCTCTTTCTGCTCATATCAGTTGTTAGTGTCACATGTAGCCCTTCGTGTTAGATTTGGTATCTCTCCCTCTGTTTACTTGCATAATCCCCTGCCTTGCGATCTAATTAGAGTGCAGAGTGAATATTGTCAGAGTCTCTGCTTATCCCCTTTATTTGCATATGTTTTAAGCAGAAGGAGGCCGGCCTAAGCTTATTTAAGGTGCTACTACTCCGACAACTTTCCACTCGAATAAATCAAACACAGCACAATGCGAAGGGGATGAAATCAAAGCGGCGGCTGAGCCTCTAACTCGTAGTATCACCAACAGCTCAGGTGGTATTTGAAATCACAGAGCCGCAGTGAAGGCCACCAAGTCCAATCTCAAAATGTGCACCGATTCATCTCTAATAGTTCAAAGCAAAAGAATGATCTGCAAAGAAAGCAATCATTTGATCTGAAACACTGCAGTTAATCTTTTCTCTGGCTTCTAAAAGATTCAGTACAGTGAGTGAGCAGAATCAAACAGCCCCGTCCAACACCACGGGGCAGTACTTGTGCAGATTGTAAATTAGTAGCCCTTGTTTGAGGACCAAATTGTCACAATCAGCCACTAACAGATCGTAAAAATCAGAGAACACTGGTGTAAATTAGTTCAAGTGATACAACTGGGAGAGGATTCAAATGTGCACATGGCTAGAAATGTCGGGGCCACTTGACAACGGCGCACTGAGGCTGAAAAACCATAAATATCATGTTCACGGTATGTCACAAGGCCCATGAAAATACAATAATATGGATTAATGGATAAAATCCTCTAGCATCTTACATCACAAAGTCGATATATAATTTTCTGAGGAAAATCAATTGAGCAAATGTTAATGGATACAATCTCGAATGGGAACGTCTGTCTTCCAGAAAGTTAAACACCAGGCAAATACAGATGCTTCATCGCACGAACGCAAAAACCATAATTGCCATAAATCGGTTCAGCTCATTGATTTGCAGCATTGCTCATCACGGTCTAATACAAGCAGAGATATCACAGCAAAACCACCAGTGCTAAAAATTATACAGTTAAATCTCTCAGGGTGAACACAATTTTGTATCTCTCGTCTCATGGTGCATTCATGTGCTGCCAGAATAATTGGAAAAATCAGCTCCCAACTGGGAAGCTTCAAGTGGACTTGTGGACTTCGCATTAACTTAACGTAAGAACATGCTGGACAAAGGCAAATGTTTGGTTGATGGTTGGAAAATCTGTATTTTGTTTGCTGTCACGTAATTTGTAACAGATAGATAGAAAGATAGTATTTTAAAAGCTGAGCGTTAAATGCATAAACATGAAAGTAAACACACAGAATGTGCCATAATCTGCTTTGTTTCCACTTTAACAAATTGCTCAAATTGAGCGGTGTCAGCAGAGTCCCGCGTGGTGCCTATAAATAAACAGCATTATCAGTAATGTGCTGATATTTAGTCTAAATGGGGCAATCAATGACTGAAGTGATGCTTCTCACATAAAGGTGTCGGCGTTCTGCCTGCTTTGATTTGTCCCCCTCCAGCAGGTCTTCTCCGTTTTACCTCAAGGACAAACATGACAGGGGTATTAATCATCTCATCGAACCCTCAGCAAGAGCGCGAACGGGGGTATTTCTTATTCTTTTGACACAATAAATTAAATTCCTTGAAATTCCTAGG
>CAEMYA010000161.1:4843989-4918654 GCA_903131615.1 Diplodus sargus
ACAGCTCATTTTCGAATTTGTTCCGCTGCACATGTCATATAAAACATTACTGTTCAGGCTGACTGTTGGCACAGCTGCAGCATATTGTTAACTAGTATTTGAGTGCATGCCATTGGAGCCAAATATTGCAGGTTCTTTGCTGATTATCCACAAAACAAAAAGGTATTTTAAACCTATCAAGTAAGCATGAGTAAATCCACTGTAGCCTTATCCAAAATATCCTCTGACAAACATGACGTCACCCGACACTTTTATTTCTCATTAAAAAAAGGATAAATGCTGCACAATGACACACCTCACTTGGGAAATAACTGATGTCTTTAATTTGGATGCTAAGACGTTATGACCTAATCATAATGATTCATAATCCATTTCAGCATTATGACTCATTATTATTACATTCTCTGCACTACGGTGTAATTCAAATGTGCTTAAGAGGTGATTATGATGTGTTCAACAAAACGTGTGCAAACAAGCTCTCTCAGAGTCCTCACAGTGGTTAAAGGGCTGCAGTGAACATGCAGAACTGGAGATAGAGAGAGAGAGAAACTGTGTTGACTTGAAAATTTCCACCTGTTAACACTTCCTGCGTGTTGTTGTAGGAACTGATGAGCTAAAGTAAATATTTGGCTCATGTCGCCGGCTGCGCGGCTAGAAAAACACTTCCTGTTTCTTTTGTAATCTCCATCAAACTGCCGGCAGTGTGTGGACGAGCTCGGCGAATGGGGCGACCTCCGGGTTCGTTTAAAGGTCACAGGATACAGAATTGAATATGCAAAATTAAACTTCTGCTAAACAAACAATCTCCACAAACAAACACATACCGCGGACTCTTGTTTCCCTTCCCAGAAAGACCTCCGCAACTGTGTCTAACTCCTGACCGGCTGAGGGGAACTCCATTTGACTGCGCATCCTAATCAAACTGCCTGTAGCGTCCCGACTGTCGGCGAAAAGAGAAAAAAATAAATAAACTGGTGCCTATCAAGTCTGCTAAACCACATACCCTGTAGCAGCTTCACCGCTCTGCTGCCTGTCAATTCCGCTAACACAAAGGCGGCCAATTGTTGTCTCCACAACCTGCAGCCTTTCAATTCCACTGACCCACATATAGGCCCGCTTGAAGGGAGGGGAGTGGGCATGTCAGCGAGCATTTCACCGCTCCGTGACTTCCTATTTGCCTTTTTTCCCTCACACGGTTGTGCACGTAGCGTGAGACGCGTGTGCTCTTTCTTTATCTTCCTCGGTCAACATCTGGCATCAATGAGGACAAGACAAAGTGCACATCACTGTACCTTTTTCATACGCTTTTTCCTGACAATTAAATCCCCCATCTGGAACCTGTTTACTGAGTTTTACCCAACGGAGAAACATAAGCTTTGTTCACCGTGTTTCAACATGTTGCACTGAAGAGGAAGAGCGTCACCAGAGCAACAGCAGCTACAACGCTCACAGTTCACATCAGGGGAGCTCGCCACACTGACACGCCCCTTTTCTAAACAGTTGAGAACAAACCATCAAATCTAATAGCATTAACTCGGATACCGTCATCAATCGGTAAATGTCTGTCAATACGCAACTTGGCGCGAGCAAACTGCACTGTTGCTTCACCTAAATTACTGCAACAGTTATCACTGTTATTACATTGAATCACTTTCTGCTTATGGTCGTCTCGGCTCTTACCTGTCCTCGCTTATGACAGTCATTGCGAAGCTGCTCTCCAACTTGTCATGTCTGTGCTTGCATGTGCCGTGCTGTGTTGTTTGTCTTGTCTTGGCTCTGTCGCGCTGTAATTTGCTCTGCTTTTATTGCTGCCAATGTCGTTGGTGTGCCTTACACCATCGGCGTTGTTTTTAAACTTGTTTCTTAATTTGAGGTTTACAACTTGACACCCGGGCAGGGACCACATATTGACTGTAATGTTAATTAATATACTGTCACTGAGTAAATAAGATAAATACATTTCAAAAGTAGTTTTGTGCAATAGAATTATGTTGCTGGATACAACAATCCTCCAAGCTGTGGTAAACACACACCTGAGATGTATTTCATGTGACGCACTAGAAAACTCACGTAAACACTGAAAGTAAGGAGGCGTTCACAAAGTGTCCCCTGTAAACCAGCCAGGATTTGAACTGTTTAATTAAAAGCTCACAGTGACGCTGGAGTGTCTGCTGAAACTGTGGTTATTTTGAGCATACTGGGGTTCAATTGCTTCTCTATATCATTAAATATTAATGAAATGATTGACTGAAATGGCTCCCCAAATGTGCTTCATTCATATCAACACGCACATATTGTCTCTCTCGACCCTTCATAAACAAACGCAGAACGTCTCCATCATCATCCTTTATCTCACAGGTGGCGGTGGCTACCGTTTGCCTCCTTAGTCTGGCTAGGAGCAGATTTCTGCGGTCACAAGATTATAATTTGGGTCTTAAACATAGGCGAAAATCCCGGGGGGGTGGGCATGACCCCTTTCCCGGGGGAGGTATTATTTGCACCCTTAAGGAGTTGCTATCATGTAGTTGATATCAGATTTTCACTGACACAAGGATGTTCCACTCTTACCAGCTCATCCTTCTTCTCTCCTTTCATGAGTGGAATTCCAAATTTTGCGTAGGCCCTGGCGTGGCAAAGTAAATCACTCCAACATTAGCTAGTTGTTACTTTATCGGTTAATGGAACTTTCGACGTCACATTCAAAAATGACAAGAATAAGTTGCTGTTTACGTTTGCTGTTTCAATTAGTAGTCGTGAATATTTTGGTTCCAAAAAGTAATTGGCTCCGTAAGGATGAACATGACTTTTACTGGCCATCGTGGTGCCCCCTAGTGGCTAAGATACTAGGGGGCATCACGATGGCCCTGTTATCAACGATTAAAAGTTTCAGCCAGAGAAAAAACATGCAATTCTTTGTAAAGAGTCTAAGAGTCAAATGCTCACCAGCTTCACCCAGACTGTGTGTGTGTGGGGGTTTATCACATTTTATTGACAGTAGCATGCTTGTATGGGGTACAGAAGTGCATGACACCAGCTTTTTTTCCCCCAACGAGCCCCGCACGCCTCAAAACAGCTGGCAGAAACACTGATGACAAAATAGCTTTCCGAGCCTTTAAGAGCCGAATCACATTAAACCTCAGGTGCGTAACCTGTGAACGGTTTAACAGGACCTGCTCTACACCTCAGAGAACCTGGTCTAATGCTAACTGACAGGGCAAACACCCCTGTAAACCCATCACGCTAATGACAGCAAGAAATCCGCATGACACCGAGTGTCACGAGCATTGAACACAGTTTATTGTTGGGTCAGAAACACATAGCTAATTAATTAGACTGCAGAATAGTCTTGGCTTTTCATGGGCTGATAAGTATTTAAATAAGTCTGGAGGCTCCACAGCCAGGCAGACAGAGAGCGTCCTCTCATTTACGCTTGACATTTTAAGGGATTAACAGTGAAGGAAGGTAGCGCCACTGGTGCTCAGAGGGGGGGGGGTGAGAAATCTTTTGAATCTACTTTCAAACAGAAGCTAAGTGTTTGGAGTTTGTGCCCAGTGAGAGGGTCGTGATCATCGAGCCGTGCAGCCGATTAGCAGAGTGAGATCACACTGGAACCAGCGCTGAAAAAGGTGCTCTGTCTGCATGTCTGAGATGAGACAGACCGCTGCGTGAGGACGCCTTCAGTTGAGATGTGAACAAACAGTGAACAAAAAACAGATTTGGACAATACGGACAAAAAAATATATGTTAATTACTTTGACAGACGATAGCTAGATTGGTAAGAATGTTAGAATGATCATTTCCTAATCACAATTTTCCCTGAATGACATCTTTGTTGGGGTCTGCACCGAACGGACACGCTGTATCTCCGTAGAGAAAGATTTGTAGGAAAACAGGACAGGACAGGACAGGACAGGACAGGACAGGACAGGTGAACACACCTGTTATGTGTGAACTGACACTGAGGGACATGCTTCACTTCCTCTAAAAACAGACAACCTGGTGCTCCAGATGGCTCTGTGCACTCAGTAACTGTCCTACAGGGCAGCTCCTGAACAACAGAGCTAATCCGACTGACAACAATGTCAGCGAGCACAGCTCTCAAAAAACCAACGAAAGAATAACAGGACAATTAAAAGCTTCAGAGGGCGAAACGTCAACCTCAATTAAAGGGACACCATTTTTCACCTTTCACCAGTTTCCTCCTTCCCCCTTTAGCTTCAACCGTCTCTGGGCTCGCACCCAGCCAGCCGTCGCCGTCCACCTGATCATCTAGCATCCGGGCAGCTCCTATGAGCACATTTGGCCTGCTGTGGACCAACTTCCTGGTGCAGCTGCCACCTGCCCAGTCGCGTGGTGTTTTGCATCAATCTCGCTGCAGCCGGAGCCAAGTGGCCGGTCCGGCGTGCGCTCATATATGCATGCGCGCGAGTCCGCGTGTGTGTGAGCATTCAGTTAGGTGTGTGAGATATAGACTGCCGCCGCTCCGGAGAAAGCGTTGAAAGCGGGCCGTCACTCAAACAAAGATGGACGTGTAGACAAATGGGAATAGACATCCAGCAATCACCCATGAGGATGTGCTTTCACACTCAATCCGAGGAGAAATGGCCACAGAGACACCAAATAAACCTAAATCCCAACTGTCCCAACTGTCATGGCACATAAACCCTCCTGCCTCTCTGTTAATTCTCATTCCTTCCTTCATTCTTGAGAGGTTCTGTTAAATGTCACCGCCTGGGTTTGAGGCTTTCAGCTTTTTATTGGTTTAGTGTTTGGCCACCTAACCTGCCCTGAACTGGTCCTCCCGCTGCGCAGACTGAAAGAGTAGACGTTGTTAGTTCAGCTGGTCTTCTGAGCAGACGTGGAAAGTGTAGAAATGAAAGCTAAGTACTGGACACTTGGCAGCCCCGCTGATACTCCTCATCAATCTGTGGTCTGAATGTTTTTAGTCCTGATGAGTTCCAGACGCACGATGAAGAAAACATTACGTCAAAGCCGGGGCTGATTTTGGGTCATGCTGCGTATTTTCAAACATAATACAGAAGCGTGCACGAGAGGCTCCGCTGGTCTCTCGGGGACTAATCAGCGAGATCCTGACAGAGAGTCTGTTGCCGATACCATGTGAGCAGAGAAAGGAGAGGATAGGGGGGTGCAGAGAGCCGACTGGGTGCTGCCAGCGACGAGCTGAGGACAAAACCATGTTCCAGCCGTGTTAGGCCAAGTGAAGACGGCAGGAACAAAAAGCCTTGGTTAAAGTGATTAGCCATGCCTCAGTTACAGCACTTTGAAGGCAGACTCAAAGCTCTCTGGGTGGAAAATACCATTCTGAACAAATCTACATTTCCATTCTGTCCCTGTGGTTTGGAGTCGAGCACGTCAGACGTTATCAAAAATCCATGAATATCCAGTTCAGACCGGGAGAAATCGCACAGACAAGGGAAATATCTACATACAGCATTCTTTAAAACAAACACCATTGTTTCTAAGGTGAGAATACATAACTTACAAAATGGTGTAACCGCACATTTTACCATTGTGCTGTAAATACATATATAAAAACAGAGTGTGTTTGCCAGAGAGTGAAAGAGAGAAACACCACAGAGAGTGGTACTGTCTACTGGAGCTCAGCCAACCAGTAGGGGGACAGTGTTTGAGGTGAGAAGTCCTGAGGGGAACAGAGAGAGGGACGGCTGCCAACACTCGCTGTTAGAAAGCTAATTAAACTATTGGCCCATTGTGAGGGAGGTGAGGGTTGAAGAACGGGACGGAGCTCACTCTGGGAAGCACCTCAGTAGCTTCAGAGCAGCCATGCTCGCTCAAGCAAATTTTCCACTGAGTCACATGAACAGGCCAACAACGGCCTTTTTTTCGATCGCTCTGCTGTCTCCGCGCCGATCACTGGTCCCCTCCACCCTCCCTCCCTCCCTCCAGGTACAGAATTAGCTTTCGCCGAAAGAAAAAGCAATTCCAGGAATCCCTCCGCAGCTTCAATCACTGTGCCCTGTGTGATCTGTGATGAGTTCCTCGTGTGTGCGGAAGATGTTAAGAGGGAAAACACAATGCACCTCCACACAGCAAATTTGGCACAAAGTCGGCGGCCGTGCTTTCAGTGCACTGACAAACAGCGGCGCTGTCCATAGCAGGCATCTGTGTTTTTATAATCTGCGTTATTGGACTATGAATGTGGGAGCCATCCTCTACCACAGACTGATGGCAGCAGCTGTCCTGCTTTGATGAAGTGACACAAGAGGCTGCAGATGAAATGATCTGATGACTTGGCCTCTTCTTTAATCCATCAGAAATACATATACTAAGCCGCGAAATACTGTCGACTCTATAGGTAGGAGCTCTGACCTCCCTGCAAAACATCAAATTCAACATGAGGACACGCGAAGAATACAGAGAACGGTCCCTTTGGGCCCCGCAAAGCACCAGCCCCTTTATACTCCATTCCTTTGAGCAATCCTGTAATTCTGCCGCTGAAGACATCCGAGCAGATCCAAGAAAAATTCGAAGGAAATCTGCAGAATGAGGACATTATGCTGGCAGATGTACAGGGCCGCCGCTGGAAGACGGTGAGCAAGGGGTTCATTTGTTATGAATGGCTGCTGGCCAGAGGAATAACGGCCCTGCACACTAATGTGAACTCTGAGTGCACATCTGAATTCCTCAAAACATCTTTCTTCTTTAACCGTCGCAGATAAAGTGGCCTAACACTGTGCTTGGCTCCTGAATGTAAAGGAAAGACAGCACCTGCAGTTTATTACTGATCTATCTATTTACTTACTTACTTCTGTTTTATTACAATGCGCAAGCCAAAAAATATAGAACCATTAATTATGAAAAAAAAAAAACTCTCTACGCCTGAACTACACATTACTAAAATAAGCCAAAAGCCTCTCCTCACAGTAAAACCATGCCCATGAAATTCATAGTGAGTATTAGCGACATAGTAACAAACATTTCTTAGATATTCCCTGCCAGTGGCAAGTTGGCTTAATGCCGGGTATGACCCTGAACATTAACAAAGCCAACATAAAAGCAAGCAGGGCCCACAGATACATCTGTGCCCTGCCGTTCCACGGTTGCAGTTCTGCCCCAGTTGGTCAGCCCTGCTTATGGAAGACCCCACAGGCTACCTTCATCCCGTCCTCACATATTCAGCAGTTGTGGGACCCATGCAGTGGGAAGGAGAGGATATGCAGCCACAGATGGCTGTAAGCTCCAACTCCCTGAGAACTGAGGGGAGACATGCGGAGAGGTACAGCTGTAGAGTAATTTGACTTCTATGCTGAGACAAGACTTGATGTGTTTAGGGGTGTCCTGATTCTCCCACTGCTTGAATTAATTCAACTTTCTGTTTTTAAGGTTTGTTTCAGCCCTGACGGCTATGCATCCGCATTTCTAAAGACACAAGAGATCATTAGTTTTGTGCCCTGACATCTGTCATTTACACTTTTGAATCCATCTTTAAAAAAGACGGGGGTATTCTACAACAGCAGCTTGACTTAATCCTGGGGGATTCCTGCAGGTTTTGGTTTGATAAAAGTTCAAATAATATTAACCAAAAATAAAGAATCCAGAGTTCAATATGAAATACCACACTTTGGAAATTCAACAAAACACAACAGAAGATACAAATTCAGATTTTTACAACGATCGGTTTATCTAATCCGTCCAGAGTAAACCCTCTTCCCAAAAAGTATCATTGAAAAAAAATAAAATAAAATGAATAGCTTTGACGCTGTTGGAGTTTCCTCCAGTACCAGATGGTCGATCGCTTTCCTGCACACGGGATAAGTGTCTGGAAGTGCTGAAGTGCTGTTTTTTGCAAGTAGGCGTGGGTAAAGAGAAAGAAAATACTTGCTTTGGATTATTTCATTTCAATTGATTTCTGATTTAGCATTGAAATCCTGACACCCCTGATGCTTTTATCAAAGCTGGACTCGCATCACTTTCAGCTGAAGTTCTCACTTGACAGGCCACAATAATGGACCAGCTCCAGCTATGCAAATGAGATGACTTAACCAACTAATTTATCCGTACGCATCTATTTTTCATTTTGCGGCTTAAAGAGCTGTCCTAATGACCCAGTTCTCCAAGTACTCAGTATTCTCTTTGGAGCGTCGACAACCATGGACATCAAACACCGAATGAAGTGCCCACAATCAAATATGTAGCATATCGAATCATCCAAATCCCAGAAAGATGACTGGAACGCTACTTATCTTCCAAAGCCGATCATGTTAAATCACACTTGTTCCACATCTAACGGGCTACATTCTTTTTAAAAATCATGCAATAAAGAACAAAAACTCTTCAGTTTTGTAATGAGACTTGCAGCTGAGCAAAAATATGTCATTTTATTCCCAAAGTGTACGTTTTAGAAGCGAACAGGGTTCCTGTGAGTAAAAATGAATCAGAACTTCCTTTGCCACACCTCGGCTTAAAAGAGGAATGATTTTTCACGCTCCATAAATGCGCCTCAAATACATTTTCACGGTGGCACGTTGTGAAAGGTTTTAGCTGCTTTCAAAGACCAATGTGATTTAGTAAAAGGTCAGGAAATAATCCAATCTTTTCATGAGGTGTCTACTTTTTTTCCACCCTTTTATAAGTACTGCACTTTTGTGTAATGTTATCTTCCATAAAGGTGCAAAGTTGGCTCTGTAAAGGTCCCGTGAGGGGAAATGAATTGTTGAGAGAAGGACAACATTGTCACTCTGTGATCCTCAAAAGGGTGTGTACATTTTTTATTTCCACTTAAAGGAGACCCATTATTATTATTCAGTCTTTTTTGTCAGTTTTTTTGTCTTTCATTCAGTGTTTCATATAATAGTTCATATGAATATAAAAGGTCCTGAAAGTCAAAAAGGTCAAAGTCCACTCCAACAGAAGCTCCTCTCTCCCACAGAGAACACTGTTCTTGAAATGCCTCAGCAGTAGTACCGCCTTTAATTCTGTGACTTTGTGACATCACACTGCATCGCCATGTCACACGTTTGGTTAATTTGATGCCTATCTGCTAGAATTGATTTTGCACAGCTGCTCTGTTTTTGCAGGCTCAGGTGTGTGAGAGGTGACCAATCAGAGCAGACTGTATATTTGGGAGGAGAGGCCTTAAAGAGACAGGAGCTAAAACAGAGCGTTTCAGAGAGAGGGAGAGTAAAATGCTGCAGTCCTGGTCAGTAAGGATAAACTGATGTGTTTTTTGAGCACTTAAACATGTAAACCTATTCTGATGGTAACCTAAAATAGAATTATTAATCTGAAAATTGGCATAATAGTGTCTCCTTTAAGTACAGTCATGCAATTTCTGTAGAAATCTGCACAATCAAAATCTGCTCTTAGAGATGAGTTTCAGAGCGTTTTTCAAAAATATAATTGCATACTGACATTATCTGAGGAGCAATTTCGTTACCGATCATCACATTGGGACTCTTACAGCTTTATTACACAGCCAAAGTAAAATAACTTAAGGGTCTTAATCAGGGATCAAGTAGCTTAAGACCTCTCACAGAGCAGATTACAGGTGTAAATGCCAGGGGACACCTGGCATTAGAATGGAGTAAGGGGCTGAGCCTTCTTTAATATCCTCCTTCCACCATCCGATTGTCTTCTGTATAGGTGGAGTGTCCCTGCTGGCACACTTCACATCTTCTCAGCATGCATCTCTCTAGCTTACGCTCAGGAAGATGTTCAGAAAGATCCATTTGTTTCCTAATTATAAAATCTAATTATGTTGAAATTGGACTGCTATTGTTACGGCTGACAAGCTCTATGAAATTGCAATTTCACCCCGAATGCAGGTGTTGATGGAATGTGTTATCTTTTTCGTAAAGGCAATCCGTCATAGCATTAATTATTTATGTCCACGTGTTCACATGCATCTCTATCCTCCAAATTATCTGAGTGTGCATAACAAGAAGCCGCTAATGTCACATCAATACACATCACTCAACCATCAAATTGCAAATTCCTTCAGCTGTTGGAAAAAATCAACGAACAAGCAAACTTTGACCAGAAACTGATAAATATCTTCATGGTTTAATTATCAGAACCAACATTGAGAGAAAGAAGTTAAGTCCAATAACTTCCCAAGGGTTATCTCTAAAGGTTAATTGCTCGAGGAACTCTGGGAGCATGTCTTGTCGAGCATGTCTTAACATCACATTAATTTGCTTCAACATATGCACAAGGCTTGTGGATGAACCTGCAGATGAACCCTGGCTCTACAGCAGCAGCTTTAAAAAGGAGTAAAATCATATCAGTAAAAATACCTTTGCTGTTAGTCATGAAAGCAAAAGGACTTCTTGTCAGAATCTCTCTAACAAGCTGCTCACATTGGTGAAAACAAGCACCAATTGGATCTCCCCAGCTGCCACCGTGGACAGCGTGTGCCTTCATTTTATTAACGCTGCACACAGAAGGATGCAGAGTGATAGGATCCCAATGTGATGTCCCAGGACTGAGATGTTTCCATCATGATGTCCTCTGACAACATAATTATGCATTGTATCTCCCTTCGCATGGCTCGCCAGACCACATCAGCTGCAGCTGCAGCATCCCAGCAACAGCAGTGGAGCTGAGGGAGGGAGTGAAGGCATGAGGGGGGAGTAATGGGGGTGAAATATGGAGCCTGAAGCTAAGCAAACGGAATGCAATGGCAGTAGATTGGAGGCCAGATGCAGAGGGGGCCGAATAGGGATGTCGGAGGAGTGCCAGTGGTCTTTCACTTTGCATCAACGTCAGATTAAGGGTACTGGCAAGAAGAGCAGGAGCTAAGGCACCGAGGGGCAGGGGTGGCAAAAGAGTGTGCGGAGCAAGAGAGGAGAGTGTTAATCCTGAAGCCAGCGCTGCCACTGCACATAACTGGAGGGCCGTTCTGGGGACTGGAAACATGATGAGAGATGATGAAGGAAAATCTGCCTCCACTAGAGAGGATTTAAGGCTGCACTGAAAACCACTATAATTAAGTGACATTATGTTTTCAATGACAAACAATATTACAATGTTTGAGGAGAAGCCATAATAACACCAGCAATATTACTCCGGAAAATCCAAGTGCTTCAAATATATTAAAAATAAGAATGTGTAAACGGGGGCTTGAGTCATGCTTTGTAATTACTGAAAAGAAAAGTGCTCTTCTTTTCTCCAGATGTTTTCATTTAGTTGAGAAGGATAAAGTGAGTAAATATTAACTTATATAGCGCTTTTCATAACACAGGTGTCAAACAGCTTTACAGAAACATCAACAAAGAAGACACTAGAACTAGAACGGCGTTCAGAAGAGCACATATCACCATCCAAAAGTCTCTCTTTTGATTTTTTTCATCAAGATCAAGTTCCCTGAGAAATTAATGTAGATGTTTAAGAAAGTGAGACAAAATTCTGGATCTGCACCCACAAGTTGCTGGGGTTATATTCTGGGCCGGGACCCATTCTCCATCCAAGCTTCAGTAGATTCCTTGTAATCCTGCTGAAAACCCAACCAACCAAAAGAACAGTGACACAGTGAAAATATAGCCTCCTTGGTCATAAATGAGAAATCAAGTACTAAGCACAAAGCACACACACAAACACAAACACCAAGCATAAAGCAGCCAGCTCCTACACAGAGAATCCTTGTCCACTTTAAAGAGCACATCCTATGACTGAAGCCTACAAAGTGACCTTATGTGTATCGTGTATTTCTGGCTGCAGCGGCCGTTGTTCGGCTGAAGTTCAATTGTCTTGCTTCAGAGGAGCAGATGCATCGTCTGTCGTTCCCTTCCAGAAGGACGCAGAAATGTTTTCAGATCCAATGCCCCACTTGGCGAGACGACATCATTTGTTACAGCCTTCCTTCCAAGACCATAACAAACATCTTCTCATCTTAAACCAACATGGTAAAGGTTCACAACATTGATTTGGTAAGGGTTAGGGAAACACCATGGTGGGTTATACTCAAATGAAAGCAGCACAAAGACAAAATATCTTGTGTTTTACCTCATCGACTTCATTGATTTTTCTAGGGTTAGGGTTGGGAACCTAACCCATGTTGGGACAGGGGCAAGAAAAGACTGGAGAGTTGTGGAAAACTCAGGGACTTTCTTTGGATTCATGGTAGCACTTTATTTGAACAACTCATTGTTTCAAACATTTCACTATCGAGGCATTCAGCAATCAATACATATTTTTAAGGTCATCAACAAACAAAACAGTTCTAGTTTGCTACCACCATGTTTCTGTCCCTCCATAAATTTAACATTACTAATGTTCCCATGTGAGGCGAACAAGCGCAGAAAAATACAAATATTGTGACAGAGACAAACAATGAAATTCAGCATTTACATGGTTAATAGGCACAATGATTTTCCTGTTAAATGGATCATAAAAGGCTTATCCCACCCGTCTTGTTCTGATTTTAAAATCCATTCTGATCCGGCTGGATCAGACCAGTCTCTTCTGATTAAGGTGGCTAGATGAGGCATTGTCTTTCTGATTGGGCCATTATTCTATTGAGTGGTGGAATATTAGGGTCCATGTAAACTCCACTAATGTCAAAGAAACCAAAGTCCACTGATAGAAAACAACAGGAAGCTTTTAATGTCCAAGGTTTTCTTTCATGCATCCAAACCGAACTTCTCCTTTAGCAAATGTTTTGAGTCTATTATAACATTTTGCTCCTTCCTCTTGTCGGAGGGAAGAGTCAAGATTCCTATGATAACATAAATTTAAATGCAAATAGGACATGTTATTGTGCTGGAACAACAGATGCTGTCTCTTAGGAGGTCTCGTCTTTGAGCAGGATCAGAGTTGTAGATTCAAGCTTTGAAACAGCATTTACAAAAATCCTAGAAATACTAGTAATCTCTGAATGAAAGCAATAATAATGGGAAAGCAAACAATACAAAAGCCATCTGAGCAGTCAAAACGCAAGTGAATGAACTGCAGTCACCACCTGCAACTGTGTCAGATATTTCACTGTTTACAAATGTGTTTCATTATGTTCTTCACGCTGCATTTTGACGAGAAAATTGATGGAAACTTATTTCAGAACGACAATTCTTTTAAACTTTCTGTCTTCGGGTTCAGAATGTGTTGGCGTTGAGAATGGATAATCAGGCGCCTCCCACTCTACTAAACTATGTCTCTTCAGTTCTGTCCCTCTGGAATTCCTGACACTTTGCCTTAGATAAAAAAAAATGTTTTTAAAAAACACACAGACACAGATGCAGGCTCTATAAAGGCAAACCAAACATCAAATCATGCCAGTGTCGAATACGGGTTCATCACTTTTACTGCTTTATCCGCAGACAGCTGGATTTTGCCCCACCGAAGAGCGAATCATCCCCAGTGATCCGTTTGGCCACTTTTCTGAGGTCACTGTTGTGGAAGTGCAGGTGGCCCATCAGTCCTGCCGCAGCCAATAGGGGATGCTAGGTAAAAGGGGTGGGGGCTCAAAAGTGGCTCCTTAAATCTCCACATCCATTAATCACACTTTGCACGCCCGCGGCCCACCGAGCAGTGTGACAGTGACAGCGCTGAGAATGATTAATACTTAATGCAGCGTTTAAGAGAATGATTTATGCCATCTGTTAGTGGATGACATGCTGCAGAAGTTGGCTTCACCACTCACACACACTTGTCAGCAAGGATTAGGAGAATGATACATAACTTAATCTTAGGAGCAGCAGGTCACCTCCAAAATTAGGGCCGGTTTTAGACCATGAACACAGGGGGGCCAAAGTGGGCGTGAGGGGAGGATATAGGGGGTTGGATGTGCATAACCTCTGCATCAAATTAATTGGAGCTGGTCCGGAATCCATCCATTTCCTGCCACTTATCCAGCTGGGGAGTCTGGTATTAGGAGTATGGTTGTCCATGTCCTCCAGCTCTTCCTTGGGATACTGAGGCGCTCCCAGAAGCAGATGGGGTACACAATCGCTACAGCCTGTTCTGGGTCGAATCCAAGGACAGTTGTACATGCCTCGAAAACCTCAGATGCCATAACCATGCCAACCACCCCTGACACCTTTCAATGAAAAGGTTCAGTGTTTAGTGACTGACTAGTTCTCATGCTTATGGAGGTCTAAAAACAGCACCATTCTTTCATGGTAATTTCCCAAAATCCATGTCCAAACGCAGCTGCCGGGGTAAATGTTAGATTTCTTTAGTTACATTGCAAAGGTATGTTTCTTTAATCCTGGTTCTTTTGTAACAACGTTGTCATTATGGCCTTGTTAGATTTAGGTACAAAAAAATACTAAATTCTTCAATACTTAGGAAAAGAGGACGTTTTGGCTTAAGATACCTGTTACGGATGCCACAAACGCAGCTCGACATGTCATGGGATCTCTTAAAAACATCCAGTTATGGTCCAGTGGTTTCACGCTTACTTAAAAATGTTGGCGCACAGTCTTGAACTGCAGTCACGGGCAGTTTTGTCACCTGTAACTGTGTAAACAACAGCTCCAAGCTTCAAGAGTTAGAAAAGGCTGACACATTGCACTGTCAAACAATGTCATTATTTTTTTCCTTAGTTAAAGCCACTCAAGGGAAATAATAGGAAAAGCTGGATGTTGAGGGGTTATTAAAAGGCTATGAACTGAACCCAGGCTATTAAACCGTTATCAACAAGTGTCGTCTAATCTCAAGACCTGATTGCAAATGAGCAGCGTTGTCTCTGCCTGCCTCCCCTCACTCCCTTCCCTCTGCAACATCTACATATTCAAACCAACTGTCAAAGCTGGAAAACAAACAATTTGTTATCCACCAGAGTTTGCATGGTTAAAAATACTCCGCATCCGATCTGCATAAAAAGCATCAGTCTTTCGTCAGAGATTACTGGCGTTCCCTGCGCTCCGTCTCTGTTCCTCACAGAGCTATCAGATGGCAAGGTGAACACAAGGGTAATCAGTTTGGTCACTGCTTTGAATCCTTCTACTCTGGGAGGTTGCACGTTTGATGTTCCTGCTTAGAGTTAATCGACAAAGTCGGTCCTTTAACAACACTCCGATCTTAACTTCACCCAATAAACAGCCTGTCTAAAACTTCACTTCACATTAGCATAAACAATGCACTTTCATAAAAAAAAGAAGAAAAGAAAAAATCTGCCACTGCTTCATAATCAAGATCAAAAAGAACAACCATTGCTGTATTCAAATGAGGAGAAAATGTGTCCTTGGGTATTACTATTCAACCGGAACCCTTAGGGCACCAAGGAGGGGATGTTTGTCTGTCACGGGCGAGCACAGGCTTGCCTATCAGCAGACCGCTTCGACTGCAATGGTGTCCAGGAGAGTGGGAGCAAAATGTGGGGCGAGGAATCTTGATGCTTCCATAAAAATGTTTTTAAAAATATCGACAGGAAGCAAAATGATGCAGCACAACTTCACTTTTATGCATATTCATCATCCAGAGCTGTTGCTTTAACAATACTCAAGCCAAATTATCGACTCGGTTTCTTAAACCAGCGATGCGAAATGCAAATTGAGCTGTTTAATAAGCCAAAAACATTCTATGATTTGTTGGAACAAGATACTTTATCCAATCAATTTAGAAAGTTGGGAAATTGCTCCCCTCTGCACCTCAGGTTGTTAACCTGCAAGTGGAGCTGTCTGAATTTAAATATATTACAACTATTTATAAGCGTAAAAGACTTTTTTTTCCCTTGACCTATTTAACTTTGCTTTCAGTTGCACCTTTGCTCCTGCTGGTGCGAGTGCCTCCCGTGTGTCTGCGAACGGAAGAGAGCATGAAAACAAAACAAAAAAAAAACAAAAAAACAAGGTGTTTAAAGCAGCGAACTGTAAGATTTTTATGAGAGAAAATCACACGGCGGGAATGAACAGCAGGATTCATTTTACACAAGTGGAGCAAAGTCAAACAACAGCAACCTCGGATCTCTCATTTTTCCAATCAAACGCAACAGTCACGTCTCATTCGCGTGCAATCACATGCTTCTGCTTTTTCCGTTAGCTGAACGAGTCGACTGAGGCCTCTTCAATGTATATATCTGCAGACGGAGCTCCACCTTTGGCACATGTGGCCTGTCTTCTTATGTTAACTCTAATGATGTGAGTGCTGTAAAACGATGAAGCACAGCCGTCTGAGGCGAGCTCACTCAAAACGCACACACTCACGATTGATTGATTGATACACAGTGGTAAATCAAAGAGCGTGGTGCCTTTTCAATCACAGCCAAAGTCTTTGAACATAAATAACAGCTACCATCTTGCCTGTGGCAGTTTCAGCTCACTACGAACACAGTCGCTTGGCAGTCTGCTCGAGAGGGAGACAGAATTCTTCACAAACACAAATTTATGGACGCCCATTTGACACTTTCCACTCTTGATTGGTTTGTATTTTGCCTCCTTCTCCTTCCTACCCATTATCAGAGATGATTAGCATTATTTCCAGGCCCAGTCGGGCAATGAAGAAGACTACTGGGTGGAACAGGGCCTTGCAAGCGCCACTAACCCTAACTAGTTCCCTGCCAGCCACAGATAGCCAGCGAGTAATCCTTTTTCTTCAACAAAGCGCCACTGCAGCCACTCACCTGAGACCTGAGCCCATCACAGGCCCACAGAGGAGCAGTAATAACAACTCAGCTAACTGCACATTAAAGGGGGAGCTTTCTCCAGAGGCAATTAGTACTGAAGAGCTTTTCTTTTCTTTTTCTTGCCTGTAATTTTAGGAGTAGCCATCAAAATTACAGAGCCCTGGAGAAATTACTGCAGAGCCTCACCGAGATTTAATCATGCTTCTCAATATGAAGAAATAACAGTCGCATTGACGGCATTATGCCTGATGTTTGTCCCAACATGAAGCTCTGTTCCACATTGAGCGAGGCATTTATGCACGCCATCTTGAAAGCGGCATCTCACCATCACCTGATGTGAAGTTGTATTATCATCTTCTAACGTAAGCGATTTAAGTAATGTCAGTAGGAAGATGCAGAGTAAGTTTAGCCCAAAACCCAAACCCTGATGTTTTCTGAAACCGGAACAAGCAGTTTTCTTGCCTAAACCAACCCAAATCAATATTGTGTATGAAGATCTAGTACGTCTGTCTCTGTTATGCTGCAACAATCAGTTTGGGAGTTGCGGACAGTTGTCCTATTCAGTCGTTTAGGGATGACAATGTGTTGAAAAATACACATACATACTGTACTGAAGAAAGTGCTGGGTAGTAACATAATATGCAACGAGGACTATGTAATCAATCTTTAAAAATGACCATTAGATTACATCTGTTAATACTGTGTGTTCCATTATCAAGGATTTCCCGACTACATGTTTGATTACGTTTTTAAAGTATGATTATTTCATAATTTTATTTCATGGTGACCAATGCCATGAAAAGTGCATCTGACGTATGGGATTTCTTAGACGTCTGCTCGTTTAATGATGACTCGTGGATGATGGGAGGATGAACAATCTGAGAAAGTGCTCCTCTTAACTCGGAAGAAGTCCTCCATGTTGCCTTTCATTAAATACAGTAGCAAAAACAATTTGCATAAAAGAAACAGCATCCCGAATGTTGTACAGCACAGTACACCTGTTGTTTGTGCCTGCTTTCGTAAGGGTAATTTGATATCACCAACTGCAAATGTTGGATATACAAAGTGCTTTTTATTTGCATTTAAAATATTCAAGGAGTTTAAAGAGAAAAAAAACAATGTGGAACTAATTTGGTTGTTGCTGCATCCATCTTTTAGTAAAGGGGGCTAGTTAAATGATTAGTTCAATGTTCGTAGAAATCCCACAACATTCAGATTACATTACATTTTTTTACTATACATAATATTACATAATGAGAAAAAATTGTCATGTAATTTGTATTCAGTAGCTGACCTAACGCTGGGGACCGACAGCATGTTGATGCATCCGTGGGAGTGACAACTCTACCTGCTGCTAATGAGAGCTGAAATACTCAAAAATAATTAATGGGCAACAGTTTTGTACAATTATTTGCACACTAAATGAAGCCATTACCATGTCAAAGGCGGTCCAGATTCCCCTCAAAATGTTGGAATCTTTTATGTCTCACATTTGCATATTTTCTTGCTTCCCATAAAACTGATTCACAGTTTGCATTGAGTCAGTTATTACTTTGTTGCCTTTAACTGGGTCATCATATCTCCAGGCACAATTACAGCCAAAACCTCAGCGAGACAAATTTGCTGTCAGTCGCCTTGCCACTTTTATGTATGAACAGCGAGCTGTCAGCGGGACGGGTGGAGATAAAAAACTGAGACAGGGCTGGAGAGGAAGCGTTGTGGATCATGCGGCAGGCCTAACAGGTCGATGGGAGACAAACGTATGTCTAATAGGCCAATGATGAACCCCGGAGTGGTCCCTGTTGTGGGGGAGCCAGGCTTGTTTCTAACAAATGTGTTATTGACTTCACACAGGCAGCCAGTCATAGAAACACACTCTGTTTCTGAGATGAATGTGAGAGATGAGACGTGAGAGGCTGCAGCAGCGGGTTAACATATCGATCACACAGTCCTGTATATACCCTCTAGTTAATGATGAGGAGGACATAATTGACACATAACAGCATGACAGCAGTGGAGGAATCATTAGAGCTATTGAACCTACATATGGATGAGATCTGTATGAGCGGAGTTCCTAATAACGGAAAATACAATAGCAAACAGTCCAATGTTTTACACAATGGAAAATCAATTGTCATAACAGGCTATTTATGCCACTCTTTTGTGTGCTTGTATTTATTGAATCCAGGATGCTGCTCAGCCAACACAGAGGAGCTCGCATCTGTGTTCAGTACTGCTTGATAAGTGTCCACTGCAATTTTCCCGGTCCTCAAGGTCACGTCATCGACTGTCTTGTTTAGTCAGACCAACGGTTCAAAGCCCCACATCAATCACTTCAATTTAGATAAGTAAATGCAAATCCTTGCACTTGAGAAGCTGGAAACCAACACATGTTTGTAGAGAATGACATTAAAGGGTAACTCAATCAATTTTACACATTAGAGTTTGTTGACGGTGGCTGCATGTACTCTGACAAATTGCCTCCAGTGCCTCCATAATTGCATTATGGGTAATATAGGCATCAGGTGCTGAAATGGATCAAAGTGTGGAATAAAAACGCTGATATCTCTAGTCCTTGATTATTTGTTTTCTAAACTGTCCATATTGACTTCAACTATGTTATAGTGCAGCTCTTCACACTGGCGCCTACATTACCCACAATGCAAGTTAGCCTGAGTGACATCACTGGAGGATATTTATCAGACTACATGCAGCTTTCTCTGGAGCCACAAAAGGCTTTTTATTACTCCTCTCACATAAGTAGTGGAACTCTCCAAGACCTGTAAACAGACTTTAATGTACATTTGGTGGAGCTACCCTTTAAAGATATAACATGTTAGATCTAGTCATTATAAAAAAATCATAAAAATTATACGACTTTGTTATATGTATTTGATTTGAGTATTTATATTATCCTAACATTTTAAATGTCTTGAACAACGTCTGGGAGAAAGTGAGGAAGGGAGTCAGTGAGCATGACTAACATGAATAAAACTATAAAATATGACCTTGTCTGTAAACAGACTACTCTGTCACACAGATAGATATTTAATGGCAATGGTGGTTGTTTAACAATGACAACAGCAACTCCCATCATCCCACGCTACTTGCATCTTTTGTCTTTATTGAGAGACTTCCAATAGCAGAACTGCACGTTTAAACAATTATCAAAACATGTGTCAATTCATTTTTTGTCCATCAACGGATCGTTTCAGCTCCTTCGTGGATTTAAATAATACTGATTTAATGAGTGCTGTTGTGGTTCATAAATGTATACTTAAATGAGTTACACATAATGAAGACAAAATGGCAAAATTGCTTCCAGATAGATTATTAATGCATCGGCTACAAATAGAAACGCAAAGTGCATTATCTAGTGTATGTGTAGTGCTTCTGAGAGGGTTATCACGGGCGAACAATAAGTCAGGACCACATTAAAGCCATTTCATCTGCAGTTATTCATCAAAATGATTCAGTAATATTAACTACCGTTATGCAGTTGCATGCGGTGCATTATGGATATGACTTATAGAGCTCTGAGGCTGAATTACAGTCGGAGGCCACAGAGTCCAGTGAGTCAGACTGCAATGGGCCCCAGCTGTACTTCTCCAATGTTATCATGTTGTCTCTGTCTAATTAAGCAGAAAAGGCACAGATTGTCATTTAAATCCGTCATTAATTTCTTGCCCCAAAATATGTTTCTCTGTTCTTCAGTTCAACATCACTACCTTAACTGTGCACTGGAGTCTCTACACAGAAAGAAATGCTGTGTCTGCACAGACTGGATAATGAGATTAATGTAAAGCACTGCTGGGTAAACACTTTTGGCCTTGTGTTTATTTAACTTAAATTAGCAACTAGAAGTGTGACACGAGTACTAGCACGGTGCCCATTAGGCGTATGGACCATAGGGTAAGCTGTAGTAATCAATATGTGTGTATAAAACCCACACAAACTGATCCGGAGGCAGAAGCAAACACACACTTACACATTACAACCTCATAGTGCTGACATGGTGAACTTCGGCAGACCATCTACAAGGCACAGAACAAAATTAGCATCATCATGTGGAGTCTTGTTTCTGTCCACCTGCTGATATTCACTCTCTTTTAGCTTTGTTTTTGGTCTCCATCAACCCCGGAGAAAAAAAGTCTGGCTCTTTAGCTGCTAAATACTCTACTATGTTCACTAGCTAATAGCTGACTTTGTCCGTCCGCCACTTTTTAAAATTTTGCTCTGGTTTCTCAGATGTTTTAGAGTTGGTGGAGACCAAAACAGAGCTAAGAGGAGGATTAATGTTGGGCGTGTCTTAGCTAGGTTACAAGAAAGATGTCTACAAATGAAGCTACTGTTGCTTCATGTTAGCTGGTTGTGTAAATGAGCTAATGTTAGCTAACAATTTCACATCATCACATGTATATGTCAGCTGGCTGTTCTCAGTGAAAATGCTCTAAAAACCAGACACTATCTGCATAGTATATACAAAGTTAGCGACTAAGTAAGCTAAGGATTTAGATAATTCCCTTAGCATTTTGGTCCCAAAGGGAGTGTGTATTTGGCTTGTATTCATTAGGTACCTAGATACAGTACTCTGATCATGCTGGGTTTGTTAATAATTTACTGTTTGCTAATGATTTGGCATTATCAACTTTTTATGTTAGTGTTGTGTTGTGTTTACAGCTTGTTGCGTTTTCAAAACACGGACCAAAAAAGTCAATCAATGCAGGTTCATAAAATATTAAAAACATATTTACACACATGCTGTAATTCGAATTGTTAGCCGCACAGAAGTGTGTTTGATCACCTCCAACGCTGACTTTCTTGTTTGTCTGTTGGATTCACGTAGGCATCATCTGTACATCTGTGTTTGTCTTTCCGTGTTTGCATGCAGCTCATATCCTGAGATACAGTATGGGCTCGCGTCCGGGCTATGTGGGGTTGCAGGATTTAGGTGGAGTTTGTGATAAATGTCCTGTTTGGTGCTGACGGAGCAGGTCCTGGAAAGCTATACGGTCCCAGGGGCCGGAGGCTAATCACAGTGGTTCCTCTGGAGCCTTTCCGCCTCTGAATGACAAACAACTGTAACCTCCAGCCAGGAGAAAAACACACACATTGACACGCTCATGGCGATGATTTCGTTTTCGACTGTCCCAGACGTTAATGATCGAGTTAGGTGCCATCAAATTAGTCTAAAGCCCTTTAACAAGCAGGTTTATCACAAGACGGGTGAGAAAGAGTCACTTTGATTATGCGGCGCGGTCGCGAGACATCCTTACAGTTGGCGAAAAAATGTGCGGTGGGATTCAAAAGCATCAGAACGGCTCTGAGAAGAAAGTAATGAGTGTTCAGCTTTTCATTACCTGGAATTTAATTACCTACAACCACTAGAGAAATTAATGTATATGGAGGCTTTGTTTAGCCCATCGCAAAGCATTTTTGAGAGTTTTCCACCCTTATCCTCGTGACAATATTTGCATTTGTGATCAGAGCTGATACTGTGTGTAGACACAGTTCTGTTTAACAAAGCATTAATTATGTAAACTCAACAAAAGCAAAGCTGGTCCCACCGGCCTCTGTTTTCCTCCCCCTCCCTCTCTCATCGCCTTCCCCTACATCCATCCCTCCATCCCACAAATCACAAACACACGGCCTCAGACGCACACAAAGTGCAGCGAGGCGGAACGCATCTGGCTACACAGCCGTCAATCTCACACTGCTGTGTGGCCTTGCTGCGGGACGACACGGCCGCTGCCCGGTCTTGCTGCTGGTGTTGATTTGAGGCTTCACACAAGACAGCATGAGATCTCGCAGAGGAAGGGCTGGAAATGTATGAAATAGAGGGGTGAGATAGAGAGAAACAGGGAGGGAAGGAGGGGAAGGAAAGACAGCGGGAGAGGAGAGAAGGAGTGAAGGGAAAGAAAAACCGTGGGAGAGACGGAGCGAGACGAGAGAGGGATCTGGAATGAACGCTCGTGCCCACCGAGCACCTCTTTTTCACTTCCAACAGCACTAAACACATGCATATGAAAAGCGTTGGTTGTGGTTATTGCTGCGAGACCCCTGAAAACTCGTCTGAAGCGTTGCGCCGTTTTGTAGAGAAAAAAAATGAAACATTTTTCAACTCCTGGCGCCCGGAGCCGTGGGCCCTAAAGACATGCAAAGTTCTCGCCGCTGCCAAGAACATGCCATAGCACATCTGAAAATAATGTGGAAAAAAAGCAGGCGGCCGTGTAAATAGAGGCCCCCTGTGAACACGTAGCCTCGGGGCGTGGAGCAGTGCGATAGTGTCAAGTGAATGGATCAGGTGGATGGAGATGTGAATGGAGCACGGCATGAAAAGAAAAGTAAGGTAAACGGAGCCAAAGCCTGACGAGTCATAATAGCATTACCACCTCTTCGAACCCCCCTGAGCTCATTCCTCCTCCAGGTAAGAACGGCTTCTTCTGAGCACGCCGGAGCGAAAGGAGGAGTTAAAAGAAGCTAAGAGACCCAAGTGGAGAACGCACAGTGCAACTCAGAAACCTCTGGCAGATACTAAAGGAGCCCTCCACTGTGTCTTCATAGTAATCCTGCTCCTTCAGGCACAAAACTCAGTGCGCCACTCTGCCTGAGAGCAACACCATCGCTGAGATAACGGCTTTCTTTCTAACTCCTACAGCACGTAAAAGACAGAAAAGAAAAAAAGGCAGAAAAGGTGTGTTCTGTTAACGCCTGTGTGTGCCTGGTGTGTTTCATAATGTACTTCCCAATGGCTATGATGTACTGTATATCACTGTATATGTAATTTTAAATCACACCAAGGACAGACGGTATCAGAATCTGACATGCAGCTGAGAAGCCTGATGAAAAACATAACCATTTAATCCGGATTATCCAGTGGAACAAATATAGAGCCTCACCTGGTGATTATTTTGATTTTAATAATAAACAGTGTCGGTGCTTTTCATAACACTGTATAAATAAAATTAATATGTTCTCTACATAACACTCGACACCCATCGCAAGTGTACCAGAGGCACTGACTTTTGGAGTTTTATTCTGAGGGCATTCAGATAAAAACTACTTTAAAAGAATACAACCAGTGAAATCTAACATTTTAAATGCATTTAGTGTATTTTGCAGACACTTTTGTACAAAGTGACTTACAGTCATTTATATACATTCATACGTTGATGGCGGTGGCTGCCGTGCAAGGTGCCGACCAGCACATCAGGAGCAGTTTGGGGTTCAGTATCTTGCCCAAGGACTTTTTTCACATGCAGACCAGGGGTGTCAAACCAGCGACCTTCCAATAACAAGACAGTGGCTCTATCGCTGATCCACAGCCGCCCACAGTGCAAGCTTTATGTGTGTGTCAATGTGATGTTGTGAAGGCAGCGTGCAATGATACTTAATAAAAATGATCAATAGTCCCCCTCTGTAAGGAGAAGGGAGAACAGATGTTTGTGGTAAATTTGGAAAGTAAAAGAAAAAGAAATACTCTAAACTCTCATAAATCTACTTCAGCACAGTAATGAGGTGATCTGTACATTGTGACTTCACAGCAAGTCTGGTAAGTTCAGAAAATAACATCACTCAACTGCAATGCAACTTTTACAAACCAGGAAGACACAACATGTTTTCAATATAACAATATAATAACATCCCAAATCTAAGATGACATAAAGTCTCATATCACCATAACAATATAATATTTTATTGTCCCTGGCCCTCGGCTGAAGTACCTGAAATGTTACAGCACAACTCCACATTGCAGAGACACAGCGCTGCTTCCTCAGTAGAAACAGTGATACAGTAAACAGTCGCACTGCCCAACACTAATATCACATCCCTGCCAGAGATGCGGCATGACAGGCCAAAAGGCCATTTGTCCCGGCTGCTGTAGAAACCCTCTCGGTACGCCTGCCCTGCTCTGCTAATATGACCCTGTTTGCAGCCAATCCTTACCATGTGGACCCATTCTAGTCATATTTCATGTAGATAATCAAAGGCCGTGGAGAGAGGGCAGTGTTTCTCCGCCCTGAGAAAGGTGGCACGGAAAAAAAACCACACCTGTGACAGGAAGCTCTCCGCCCTGTGTTCTGCTCGAGGCCAAAACAATGCGAGTGCTGCGGCTGCTGAGATAATAGCACACCATGTTGTGTTATGAGCTTTCATGTTCATATAACCACTAATGATCTACCTGAGCGGCTGCCTTTGTCTGGGTGTACTGGTGCCTGGTGGCTCCACTGTAAAACCCCGCGCCACACACGGCGTGTACGGCAACGGAGATGACTGGAGGAATTTCCCTGAAATTCTAATCTGCCCTCGTAAACACACGTGTCCGTGTGCTCATTTAGCCTGCAGCGTCAGAATCTGTTACCGCTACCTCGGCTGAGCGGTGACCGCGGAAAAAAGAAAAATGAGCCCCTGAGCGCTCTTCCAGCAATCAGCACCAAGACAACTTCATTTCCATGAGCGGCATGTTTTAAAGCCAGAGGTTGCAGTCAGCTCAGTTTTTCCTCATTTCCTGCAAACATTTTATCAAAGCGGCAGCTCGGCTGAATCCCTTTGAATCTGGCCCGTCAGCCAGAGAGTGACAACAACAGGGCGGCTGTCGGCAGGGACGTGCGAGAGGCAGCGTTTGCCATCCCTCCTCTCATCTCCATGTGTCTGCATTTCTCCGGCTTGACCTGCCTGCCTTCACACTCCTTCACCTCGGCCAGGATACACGACTGGGGACTTGACAAGCACAAACATGTGTGTGTGTGTGTGTGTGTGTGTGTGTGGATGTTTTCTGAAGCATTTGTAGGTCAGAAAAAAAATAGCCTAACTGGGAGTCTGACAGAAGGCTTAGGAATATTTTTTCAGGACTGGCGCTAAAGCCTTGCCTATGAATGTAATATGATAGCATTGTGTGTGTGTGTGTGTGTGTGTGTGTGTGTGTGTGTGTGTGTGTGTGTGTGAAGAATACAGAATTTGCAGATGAGCAGAGCAAAAAGAAAAAAAATGTTCTGTTTCAACAGGTGAGCGTAGACGCAAAGCTATAACAATGCATTACAGGATAAGAGGCAAGACTATTCATGAAAGTGGCCTTCACGACAACTCCCTCAAGAGATTTAAAGTGTTTAATCTGAAGCACGCAGCGGCGTGCAGAAGGCTTACACAGTTCTAATCTAACAGGCCCGAGGAAACGAAATTCCTCTATTTTCTGGTCAATAAAGTCTTCGAGAGGGAAAGCAGTGGGACTGCAAAAATATCCATGAAGATATGGAAAGTGATTGTGTCAATGAACGGCTTCCCGTGAGCGATACTAACTTATCTTGTTAATTCTCTGGCCCGGGACGCACCTCAGGGCCACAGATGTCTGCAAACCAACACCCATCCTATCACCTAATGTGGAGCGTGGAAGTCAAGAGGTGCTGCGGATCAATGCAGGTTAAAAGAGGTTAATACTGTTTGCCCCGGGAGTAATGAAAGGGCAAGCGCGTGACTACGCATGACCGCGATTCTTTTTGCATATTACGAGGAAAAGATATCCTGACAGATACAGTCCAAGTGGAAAAAGCTGATAGTTATGCTTTGCGGCACTGCGGCAGGAATGTTTCAAAGAAAAAAAACAACAAAAGGCACGGGGGGCGAGACAATGGGTAATGTGCACCTAAAATCTTAAAAGACAGGCTGCGAAATGTGAGTGTGCACACGTCCGGGCTCACATTAAAGCAGGAGTGTGACTTCCATCAACCAAATTACAGAAAGGAGTTTCTCGACCGGTACCTGCTCATTACCTGAAGATGAGTCACTTTGCAAATTACAGAGCTGCCAAATGTCCCAGGTGTATCATTTGACCCTCCTTCCCTTCCTTCATTGCACACACCCACCCACCACACACACACACACACACACACACACAAGGAGAATTCTCAAAAAAGAAAACAGATTTTAGTTCCAGGTGTGACATTTGCACTCTGCAGCGCTGTCGCCAGCGAGACTTGGTTAGTATAATCAAGTTAATCTGTACAGCGGGAACTGGCTAATGAAGTTACCTTCTCGCATCGCCCCAGGCTGGGAAATTATGTCTCTGTCGGGGGCCCTTTAACCTCCGTATGTGCACATGTTTCCCCCCCACAGCCTCCGGAAACACACACCTTCACACACCAGCTTAATGAGTGCCTGGGGAGGCGGGCAGAGGCACGCGCACACACACACACACACACACACACACACACACACACACACACAGACTCATACAGGCAGGTCTGCTTTGAGCTCAAGCTCACCCCTGCCTGGAATACTGAACCCTCCCCAGAAACACAGAGCGTACTGTAGATCCCAGAGAAGCCCCAAGGCTGAGAGGACAAGGACAAAGACGGAGAGGAAACACGATGCCCGGCGCGACACGCAGAGGGAATGATGGAGCAGTGAAGACAGAGAAATTAAGAACAGAGAAGCACCTTGACACAGGGACACAGTCAGTGTGACGGATATAGTCTTAGAAAGCTCAGCGCTCTCTGGATTCACTTCATGTCCAGTTTCGCAGCTCAACATGGGGGATCGCTACAGAGTATTTCATAGATATTTTAAAAATAACTGACAATTTCATGAAATGCATTATGACGAATTTGGCATTTAACATCCTAGATGTCATTTAGCTTAGTCCAGGGGCTCCAGAGGAACGACTATTTTGGTTGCACCTGCGCTTGAAGTTCTGCCTTAGTGGGGCTTAACATTTTCATTGGTTGCTGCAGTGCGCCTAGAATTCAGCAGGACAGATTTTTAAATTATGTATATAAATATAACTTTGTTACAAAAATCTCTTGTTGTGTGTGCTGTGATTTAAAAAAAGAAGAGACAACCCATTTATCTTCACCTTCAGCCAATTATGATTAGAGACTGCTGTCAAAAACGTCAAACACTTGTTGGTTCCAGCCTCTTACGTTAGAGGATTTGTTGCTTTTCTGTTTTATTGCCGATGGTAAATGAAGCGTCTTTAGGTTTTTGACTCGTGGTTGAACAAAAGGAGCAATTTGAAGACGTCACTTTGGGCTCTGGAATACTCTCTGTCTTTTTATAGAACAGACGATTAATCGTGAAAATAATCTGCCCATTAGTCGCCAAAGAAAATAATCGGGAGTTGCTCATCCTGAGGGGCTTCTATGTGGCTGTTGCTTATCAGTTTGCAAGAATCAACCACACATACGGCCCAAATTACATTTTATGATCGAGACAAACAAAAAAAGTGAAGCACAATTCATCACAATGACTAAATTTGGCTTAAGAACTGGAGCAGCAGACAACAGCTGTGAGAAAGCAGATGCTTTCCATGTTTGTCTTCCGGTAATTCAGGCTCACTTTAGCTGCTTTGCAATAAAAGCCTTCAAGAAAAACAAAACAGATGGCGGCTGATTACTGTGAAGCAACTGCATCAAGTGCGGAGCTATATTCACTAAAATTAGCTTGGATGTCGGGGTAAAGCTACCTTTGGACTGTATTTAGCTCGGGCTGCGCTGGTTTCCTGTTAAGCCAGGGAAAACGCTGTGAGGACAAGATCTGTGTGAAGTATCTCGCAGGGGTTCTTATCTCACTGGTTGGCTTTTATCCTCCTTGAGCGGCACACTTGCTTTGTCTTTTTAGTCATTAAATTCTTATGGAACCCCACTTTAATTGACTGTTTGACCTCTGGGCTTTTGGAGAAGAGCTGTAGGCATAAAATCCATCTATTAACGACTTAATAAAATCAAAAACTCTTCAGTAATGCTTAGTGAGGATTTGTAACAGCAGACGGGTTAGTTAGCCAAAGAACTTTTTCATATCTTGGCACCCAAACATTTTGTGTTTTAGTGGTTTATAACTGGACTATAACGTATGACTAATTAACCATTTTTAAGACATTTGTTCCAACTTTTAAAGGCTTTATAAAAAGGACAGGAAATAGGCTTCGAATCCAATTCAAAGGGCTACACTGTGATTGTCAAATGCTTATCAATGCATTAAAACTTCTGTACATGATTATCTTTTCTAAATGTATGACTTCCAGCTGCTTTTTAAAAGGTACCATACTGATAAAATAAACAGATGAATTTGCTCTCTCACAGGTGCACTGTGTCATTTTTTTAGTAACAATTCTTGCTATTTAGTCCTGCAAGCCTGTTTGGCTCTATTGTGTGCATATAAAAAATGTAAACACATGGTTTAAAGGTCGTCTGAAACTAAAACAAGAACAAGAGCGCTGTCTCGGTTTGTTTTTAGGCCTTGAAAAAAAGTTGCGTAGTGCACCTTTACTTATCTTAGCTCATACTCAGCCATGGTCACCAGAACTGAAGTAGCAGTAGAAGTAGTATCTTAGACGTAAACACAACGTTTGTTTACGTACAGAACATCTTAGAGTTTTTACAGGTGATCATTATGTCGAGAAGTCGGTTTTCTAATGTCCACATTTTTGACCTTTCTGCAAATTAACATAATCTGTCAAGATAGAATTGTGATGCATCTTAGACTCAATCTTTTCCCCACCCCCTCCAACGTGGTATTAAGATTTCTAAACCTATTTCATAAACCAGAGTGAGCGCACTCAATACTCTCACCCCTTATGGAAACCACATTTTGACTTAATAGCTGCTCAGAATTTCACCTTTCACCCACGCTTTGCATGATTAATTTCAACTAGAACATATCCACGACAGACGCAGACACAAATGTTTCTTGGAAAGCAAAAATCTGTCTTCTCAATCTCTGCAGAAAAAGCCGACAGACGGACAGGCCGATCCTAAATCCTTCAGCAGGAGTTTGTGGCGCCACAGGGACCCACTGAACTGGGATAAATCCTCAGTTCCATGGCCTAAGCACTGAATGAGCCCATTCCCCCAGGAGCACATGTGCCTAACCAAGCCAAAAGACAACCAGTGAAGCGAGGAGTTCCTCTCTGAGGTACAACCTAGTTAATTCATCTGCCGTAATGACAGTCTGAGTCACCATCGCATCTCTCCAATCCACTGCTGAATCCAAATCAAAAGTTGCCTGCTGCTCACACTAACACATGGAGGATCAGAGAGCCAGACACTCGCTCCTTACCCTGGCTCAGAGGAAGGAATTAAGAAGTCAAGTTGTCTGGGAGGCGTTTTCCTCCTTTGCTTTTCCAGTCAGGAGTGAATAAAGCCAAGTTAGCCAGACAAACACATTCCTGTCTGCCTCTTATTCTGGCAGCGCTGCCTCAGACGTGACTGAGTTAGCCCTCCATGCTGCGCAGTCCCTCTGATGGGATTAGCTCTTAAAGACTGTGGAAAACAATTCCCTGCTCCCTCTCAACAAGGTCAAAACAAAGCGTTGCTGTGTCACGTCATGCGCTGATAAATCTGCCAAATACCCACCTGCAGGAATGTTTTTCTAATACGCGGCTGCTGATACCGGGAATAAGTGCAACGGTTCACTGTAAATAAAAGTAATGCGACGAATTAGGTGGGCCATTTGATCTGACCTTTCTGTGTTTGCATAAACCCTCCCTACATTGTTATTATTCACACTGGCATGCTTCCATATCCTTTCTAAAGGGCAGCAAATGGCGTCACTTGTGGTGCACAGGCTACAGGCATCAGGTTACCGCTGCTTGCAGATCACAATAAAAGGCAGGACTAACAAGAGCAGTAGCTATCTCTGTTCCACATGCTACGCACAGGCTATAAGTTTCAGCTTCGACAGCAGAGAAGGGCAAAGGACCCGAGGGGCATCAGGCTTTTAGTTCTGCCTTGCAGCTCGTTCACTCAGTTAATGAGAACATTAATTACATCCTGCAAAAAAAAAAAAAAAATCAAAAACAGCACGAATGTCTGTGTGTGTGTGTGTGTGCATTCACAAGGGACATGAGAAATCATGCATGTTTGGTTTCAAAGGTGCTGGTGTAAGGCAAATACATCTGAACACTGCTAAAATGCCCCAGGGAGGTGTACAGCAAAAAATATTACCATTTTCTAATTAGGTTGAGACAAATTGTAAAAAAAGTTTGAATGTGTGAGGAAGGAAGATAAAGCAGGAAGGTGGAGCGCACGCTGTGGGTAAACAAAGCTATCTGCTGTAAAGCCTATTAGCAGAGAGCAAAGGATCGCAGCATCAACAGGGCTCCATTGTCAGCTGTCTTATTGTCACATGATACCGCTGCTAAGCAGAGTAATACCCATATTAACCACCATTCTCCTAATGCCTTTTCTCCTGTCCCCTGTGATCAGCCTACTTCCAGCCTTAATCCCGGCCTAAGCTCATTCTTAATTACCCTGGCCGTCCAGGCAGACAAAGGCCAGGGCCGACCTGCTCAGAGGTCCCTGACACCGCGCTACTCTCCAAACACACGACGGCTCCCGAGTCTGTTTCTGTTCCAAACCCTGACTCCTTGATCTCTGCGGCGCAACATATTTATCATCAAAAGAACATGTCCTAAGCACAGTATGCTAATTTTTTTTCATTAGCATTTTCACACCATGGAGGAATAAAGCAAACAAAAGCTCCATAATAATCCACATGGCGGTGATTTATGGAAGTTCACAATGGCTAGCGGAGTTCAGCAAATATTTACATATAATCAGGTAGGAACAATCACCAATCTGCTCCTTCCACATACACAAAACACTCAGTCGGGCACTCGCCAGCGCGCATACAAACACCTACCCAAACACCCACCCACAGACACATAAACACACGCACACCCACACACACACACAGAAGGGCCGAGCAATTATTCTAATCTTCTGTTTGTGGTTTTGAATTAAGCTCTTTGTTAACTACACCCCGTGGGCTCCCTGGACATTCTTGCATATTTCTGTTTTTTTGTGCTAATGTGGGACACGCAAACGGTGAACTGCCTTTGGCTGCAGAAGGTCCACGCTATTTGAAAATGGCATGAAAGCTTTCAGTCCACATTAGTGTTTCCAAGCCGTTCTCAAATAGTTTGCCATTCATATCAAAATGCCAAAGACAACACACGCGCAAAAAAAACCCTCTCCACTGGGCATGCGCGACGCCTCTTTGAGCCAGCAGCTTTACAGTAGATCACATCACGGCGGCGGTGTCAGCGCTTTTCAAAAGCTCCTCTTTTCCACTGCTCACTCGACAATGTGAGACCAGCGTTTTAGGAATGATCCACGGGAAGAATTTTCAAAAAGGTCAATTTTCAGTGCCAGCTTGCTGAAGATGGCAGGCTGAGAACAAAAGCATTTTCAAACACATCCACACGAGTGTTGACATGGTCTTCGCCTGACTGTGGAGGGAGACTTGAAAGGTTCCTTAGAGGAGGCCATGTTGGTATCTACTTCAATCGACCCACAAGCCCCTCATCTCATGGGGCAATCACCTCCCCATCCCCAGTCTTTTGAGTTGGGCAGCCAGCACAGGGACACACAATGGTCTTTCAAACTGTTTGACACACTGTCTTTCAACAATGGTGAGAGGCTTAGCAATCACCAGCCCAGGAGGACCGTGAAGGGCACTGGAGTGCTCTGAAGTGCCCTGAAGGAAGGTTCATCAAGCCTACCCCACTCGAAATGAAGATCACCTCTCTGGGTGTGTATAAACTGACCTACACATCAAAGCACATATTGCAGGCATTATGATTAACCGTGTGTTGTCCCCGTTTCTGAGCAACACAGTAATAGCGCAGCGATCTGAGGATAAAGGGCACATATTTTCTTGGTCAGGAGCAATCTCTCTTCATTAGCATCCTAGCAGAACTGACTCACACACTTTCTCAACACACCGGGCAGCACACAGAGATTCTCTTTGCCCCTCAGGCAATTAAACCACCTTGTCAAAAGAAATGAATAATAGACAGCTTTTTCCACGAATCAGCTGTTAATGAGTGAATGCTGCATACGAAATACGGTGACATGAGGGAAGTGGTAAAAAGGGGGCGAAGCCTGAACTGTTCGCCCCCGAGTCGTCTCGGAGCTAGACAAAGTGCAGCCTCAAGGAGGGCTAGGGGTGTGTTTTTATGAAAAAGGAAGTCGAAATCCCCTGAGCGAATGCGGCAAGTCATAGTGAGGGGGATTGTGATGGGAGGTCATGTAGGATCGAAAAGAGAGTTTCAAGAGGAAGAAGACAATAAGCTGACTGTGACAGGCTGTGTTTGAGAAATCAATAGGCTCTGCTTTTGTTCTGCCTCTCACTTCAACACCTGAATCAAAACAAAGCGTCCAAGGCCGGCCGAGCTCTTGAACTCTCTTTGCTAAAAATCACCGTGCAAAAGCTTTTCAACCCGACTGGCTGTCAAAAGCCAGTGTGCTGTTGGCATATCATATCATAGCGTGCTGCCGTACCCCACATATCTACTGTTTCTATTTAGATTTGAATAAGATACCAATTAAATGCCCTTTTAGTTCGGAGTAGAATAAGGATTCTGCAATAACAACACAAATTACAAAGCTTTAATTTCCCACGAATCCGGCAGACTACTGTGGATTTTTCCCGCCGCACGAAACCGTGATGAAATTGCGTGCAACATTCACGTCAATGCAATTCCAGCTTGGGTGAGTCTGATGTTTCATTTCAACTAAAGATTTCACAGACTTCTAGACGAAACCCTGTTTACGTCGTCCAGCCAAAAATTAGTTAGACTGTAAATCAAGTATACACCAATCAGCCACAACATTACAAGTCCCGCTTGTGCAACCAGGAAAGCTCTGATCCATCAATGCGTTGACACAAGACCTCTGAGGGTCTCCTGTGGTGTCTGGCATTGGGATGTTGGCGGTGGATCCTTTGGGTCCTGTGGGTTGGGGGATTGTGCCTCCACGGATCGGACTTGTTCCCACAGATGCTCGATCAAATTGGGATCTGGGGAGTTTGGGGGCCAGCCTGACGCATTGGGCTCCATAACGGCGTTGCGATAGGTGGTCTGTGTCAAGTGGCCTCCACATGAATGCCAGGAACGTAGGTTTACCAGCACGTCATTGCATTGTGCTGAACGATCAGTGTCACTCACGTCACCTGTCAGTGGTTTCAATGTTGTGGCCGATCTGTGTACATGATATATGTGCGCAACAGGTTTGGAATCAGTCCCCTGACTGATTCACCGCCAGCTGGCACCTGCACTACCACAGCTTCCGTGACCCGCCCATAACCCACCAGCAACAGCAGCTGTCACAGCTGAGTGTCACCGCTGTGCCATGCGCCTGTGCTGCACGGAAAAAGGAACAAAATGTGTTCAATTCAAACGCAATCGGGAGTGAGTAATGCAAACTAGATCGGATACAACCGAGCACATATGGCCTTCCTCGAAAAGAGCTCCGTTTTACTTATATTTCATGCTGTGAAGGCTCCAAACACTACGCTTGTTTAAATCAGCACACTAGACATTATCCACGCTCCGTCGCACTTTACTGCGCTTCAATTTCCACTGTCCTAATAAAGTTTATGTGAAAGACTGTCAGTCTAATAAGTGTGAGATACATCAGGGTGATAAGTGTGTGGGTTCACGGTTGGGTCTCTGAGGATATTTCTTTGCCTAAAGGGACTGGCCAGACCAGAAATACCACTTCCCCTCAGAGAGCAGGCATCACGGCACAAAGACAACTAAAGCCTGCATCCATTTCACCACCAGGGAGAAAAATGTCCTGAAGAGAGTGTTTTGACTTTTAGAGGAGTGTCAGCAGTTCAGATTTCACTTGGGGGGGTTTCATATGCAGAGGACTAGAGGCAGCTCAACAACAGGTCAGAACTTGACACTGCAATCCTGGCCTAATCCCTAACCCTGACTCCAGTGACCTGAGCACTCATTACAGCACTATATAAACCACAACAGAGGGTCGGGAGAATCTGGCTGCAACTTTGTTGACACAGGAGAAAGGTAAAGAACTGAAACACGGCCAGTGGGCTAAATATAAACTGCTCAGGAGGCTCTCTTTCCTCTGGGTGGAGGATAAGGAGCAGCACTCGCAGCATCAGTCTTGCAGACCCACTTTTTGCAGTCTGGAGCTCGCAACCTCCGGGGAAGAAAACACGGGGAGTGAAACGGCTGCAACTCACAGCCCTGCTTATTCCTTCGTTGGATAATTACACATCTGTGTGTGTGCGAATGTGTGAGTGTGCTCTCACTCTCCTTCACATCCAGGCTATAAACACTAGCCCATCTGTGTTGAATGATAAATTTCCCTGTCCATTATTCAAGTGAAACATATGCTTTTTGGCGATAATGAGCACAATGGCCCTGTCATTTTAGACCAGTGCATCAACAGGATATTCCGGAGCTTATTTGTAATATATACGGCCTTCTTATGGAAATGAGGCTCCCTCTTTTGATGTCTGAGAGGATTTCTACTTTTTTTCCCGTCCTTTGGTCTACACAATACTGCGAACGCTCCTCTGCTACACAGCCTGGCTCCTTGTATGCGCTTACATCATGCGAGTCCTGGCTGGGCTGGCCGATTCCCGCTCCTACATCAAACTTACAGGCCACAGGCGGGATGCCACTTTGATCAAATTTAACTAAAATGGACTTGCCGGAGTTTGGAAGATCAATACCACATTAATAACACCTGGCGGAGGGAGCTGAGGAGCCGGCACTCTGGCTATCGCTGCGGAGCGGAAAGGAAGAGGCAGAGAAGCTGACCGTAAATCTCTCCATCTTGGCACCTCTTCCAGGGCGCTGGAAGGTCTCACGGTGACGGCCCGTGTCAGGGCTGAGCATTCAATTGTTCCTTCTTTTCATCCATTTCTTTCACTACCTTTTAGTCAAGCCTGCCATCTTACTTTCCTCATTCCTGTCATGTTTCTCTTCTTTCCTACCGAGCATACTCTCTATGGTCGAGGCCTTTTGTGGTGACAGTTGCTGTGTCTCAATTCAGGGTACGCACCCTTCGGAGGCCGCATTAGAAGGCCAATTACGTCACTTCGCCATGCGAAGGCTGTCCCAAACCGAAGGCTCCTCCAAATGCAGCCCACAAATGCAGCCTTCTTTTTCCCTGTTTATGGAGGATGCGCCACTACTATCCTTTGTGGCCTCACATATCCCAAGATTCTTTGCATGCCTGCAAAAAGAAGAAAGAAAGGGAGAACATTGCGACATCGCAGGGCATAGATCGCCACTGTCGCGGGACAGACGAAGGACTCGCCTCGGGTCCTTCGAAGGATGCAGCCCCTGAATTGAAACACAGCCACTGCCTGGCAATCTGGGCATCATTGACCACTTAAGGTGAACTGCGCGCTTGTGTGTCTGCCTGGGTGCAATGTGGCAGTGAAAGCGTGGTATGGAATTTCACTGATTTGGCAGTTTTCCCTTTGATAAAGCGAGTGGATTTGAGCACGAAGCACGGACGCAGTGCTCTAAAAAAGAGCGCCGAGTGAATAGGCCGACGCATTTTTCCAACATGGTAACAACCGAGACCTTTGGCGCCTGATTTCCAGCTCTTCAACAAGGAAGTAGCAGATGTATGCACACAAAAGTGTAAAAGCAACACCCACACATCCATTCACATACAGTATTTTAATCAATATGTTAAAATATTCATAGCACACAAGCACACAGTGCAAGTTTCAAATTTATAATAATAACAATTCCCTCTGAGTGGGTCCATTCAGAGCTCTTTGTTAGTCTGCAGAATTGGTCAGCGAGCTTGATAAGAGAAAGCTTGAGCTCACGGAGGAGGGCCGGGCGAAACGGCAGAAGTGGTGTCCAGCAGGAACAACCCCGCTTTTAGACACATCCCTCTGCTCAATGGCAACGGCCCCCTCTCTCTCTCTGCACAAGACTCCCAACTTGTGCTTGACCTTTGTGAAAGGCAAACAATCCTCCGCCTGAGTGGGCCACAACTCACAAAGCATTGGAGAAAAAAAGAAAGAAAAAAAAAGATTTAAAAAACGGGACTGATTTACAAACAGAACCGCAACACGTGATGATTACACTGACGACAAAATGCTAAGCAGGATTAATTAAGCGCAACAATCACAAGATGTGCGAGAGCTGCAGTCTAGCATGAGGGAACAATCACAGGTGAGATGCATGACAAAGAACCGAGAGACCAGCTTAAGACGGAGGAGGCCCTCGATTGGAGGAGTACCAGTCATGGCACTCGGCATTAAGAGGAGTCTTTTGAGCACATACAATAGATGGATATGTTTCATCTTCCCGTCTTGTGAGATGAGTGAACCAATTTAAGGGGGCTGGCTCTCCTCCACATAGCCCCACATTATAATAGATCAGAGACAGGGACCGGAGGAGACGCGCTGCAGAGCAGAGGACTCGTCTCATAAGCGCCCTGTTCAATCACAAGTGCTGAAGACAAAATGGCCGAGCCCAGCAAATGTCCTGCTGCGCAAACAAAGCATCGTGACAAACTATCTGAATAAACCCCTCTATCATTCACAGCATCGCTCTCTGAGAACTCCCCCCGTCATCCCCTCTAGTCCCCTCCCTCCTTGTTGCAAAGTTTTCCATCTGCTCTCTGAATTAGTGCCCGTGATCCCGCAAAGATGGAAATCAACCAGTCATTTCAGGAGGCTGATGTAGGCCCAATCCCTGTCTCCCCCTCACCCTCTACCCACAGATGGTGGCCTGGCTCCTGCAGGGAACACTTCCACTGTGTGGATCCGTTGCAACTCCGTGGTGCGAGAGGCAGCATTTTCTGCAGGACGGTGACATTATTTCTTTCCTACCATAACTCACAAATGCATCGGGCTCTTTTTTTCTCCCCTCAATCAGTTTAGATACCTACTATTATAGCGAACACATTTAATGGACTCTCAAGAACCATCAAATACACAACCAGGCACTGTGAGATGAATAATGTAACAGTGATGAACATTTGCAATAAAAAGAATTTAAATTGGTACAGCGTGCACATTTAAACTGGATCAAGATAATTTCATTGAAAAATGTAAATACATTTCATTATGTACTAAATAGATTAGTCCCCTTTTAAAAAGGTGCACTATGTAGTGTTGGGGAATAAAATGTAATCAGAAGAGAAAAGAGCTTCACTGATATATTTTTTCACATGTTTGAATAAACTGAATAAACAAACTGACCTTAAAGGACGACACAACTTCATACTGTTTTACTTTGTTTATACGTGGCGGACCCTGCCACCTTTCTAGCATCAAACAGTGTTGAGGAGACCTTATTTTTCTCAGAGAACAGCTTGTTTATTAAGTTGTGCAAAAATATATATATATAATATAATAATATATGTATATATTTTGAGTTAATATGACCTCATTAATATTGTAAATATGAAAATTTCTCAGTTTGAATTTGTTCTCCAAAACTACATAGTGCCCCTTTAAGCAGAGCCTTCTTTATATCGTGTTTAAACTTTCTTCCTCCTGTGTGCTGCTTTGTTTCCATTCACATGTTCATACCTGGTTATCTGAGCAGCTTTTGTCTCTAAAATGTCAGAAAAATAGCGACAAATGCTTTTTAAATGTCTGTTTTGTCTGTCCACCAGTCCAAACCAAAAGATATTCAGTTTACCATCATGTCTGACAAAGATAAGCAAAACATTCAGATTTAAGAAGGTGACACCTGCAAATGTTTTACTTTTTTCTTGCTTTCAAAAATGACTAAGACGATTACTTGATGATTGCTGCGGCTCAGATCCCTCCATGCTTATACGCGGTAGCTGGCCTGTGCTGCGCTTGCTGCTGATGCTGCTGGTGTTAACGCAGTTCAAACTTGAAGCCTTGAGTATTATTCATTCCATGCCATGCTTTCACTCGACAGCACTTTTTTCATCTCGATCCAAGTGCTATCTTATTCACTGAAATAAGCAAAAAGGATCCTCTGCTTTAACTTCAGATCAAACTGAGAAATGAGTCATGAGACGCGGGATAATTACACCACTCAGTTGACAACGTTTGCTGCTAATAGAGCAGACAGATGGTAAGTGAACAACCATTCAATTCCCATAAGAGGCAAACAGAGGAGTGAAAGTGTCACATTGGGCTTCACACCAGGACTGACAAAACACACACACAGACCGACACCCAGGAACTGAACTTCTTCTGTTCATCACCTCTTTGTGTCGGGGAAAATACGATGCGGATGTGATATTTTTCTCCTCTTATCAACCAGAACACAGTCAGTGCAGTGCAGCAGTGAGCGTCCATATTTCATAGCCTCTAATAATTTCACCTCCCCTGAACTGACAGCTTGGACCGGCAGCGCCACGAGCGAGAAAGAGTTATGGAAAATATGGATTAGATTGAGGGGAAGGCGAGAAATCCCCAAAGGAGCGCAGAGACTTAACTGTTATTAAGCATCCAAGGTTGAGGCGTGGTCCTCACACAATCACAGCAAAGAAAGGCAGAGTGTTAATCAAAGATTGTTGGAGTCCAGGCTGCATTCACGCTCTTTAATTTCTCCTATTGGACGGAGGCATGACAGGAGCCGGGCCAAGCAGGGGATTATAGTCACATAGAGGGGAAGCCACACAAACTACTGGGGGAGGTAAAAGTGCAGATGGCGAGGCTTGCCACACTCGAGTTAACAAACTAAAAAAGCGACACCATGTAGATATTTGTTGACAGGCGCTCTCACACAGCCGTAGTGAAGCGTCACCGTTCCGTTCAGCTCTTTTTAATTACCTGTGTGTGATTTAATCCTTCATATGTCTCAGCTCATTCCTCTTAATGATTTGCTCCATTCAGCTCTTGACAATACACATTCTGCTTGCATGGTTTTTGTTGGGGTTTTTTTGTCGCTGCAGCTGCTGCTTTTCCGATGAGTTACTCTCACAGTGCATCTCTGGTGAGAGGTACAAACATTAGCCAGGTTTCTATTAAAAAAAGAATATGTCGAATCTCCTTGTGATCTCGACATAATTAAGCTTTTTCTGCCAAAATGCATGTAACAAACACAGACGCATTGTTATATAGATTGTTATACAGTGTCAAGGCAGCCTGCAGTCCAACTGTTATTAATATTACAGCCTTATTACCATGTGTTTATGTTCCACAGGGGTAAAATTATGCGTGTGTGCGTGTGTGTGTGCGTGTGCGTGTGCGTGCGCGCGACAGAGACACTCAAACAGGCCCAAGCCATTTCAGCCTTTAGACAAATAAAAAAAAACATCCAAAACACAGCACTGTAATTTCATTGCATGAATGCCTAATAGAATTCAGAGAATAAAAGCAGATTTTGAAAACACGAATGTGATGAATATGAAAAGGTCCCGTGTCAGATTCCCATAAAAGACGTTTATTTTTGCCACTCTGTCTCCCTCTCTTTGAGCCGCTCTGATATGTGGCCGGTTTTCAAAATGTATTTATCCTGCTGGAACACTGCTGCGAGAATGAAACGACGAGAAAAGAAAAAAAAAAAAGTCAGAGTGTATTTCTGGGGAACAATTTCGAGAAATTGCATAATTTCTGATCCTTTTATCTAAAAAAACACACTCTCGCCATGTTCCAATCCAGCTTGTTTGCACACACACACACACACACACACACACACACACAGAACCCCAGAAAAGACGACTTTGTAAGAAGTGAAAGCCTCCTCTGACAACCGTTTAACATTTGAGCAAGCATCGGTTTTCTTTGGGAATATTTTCATAAAAGCATAAAATACGTCTACAGCCAGACAAAAACCAAGAGACCAGAGACAGCTCATCACATCAGGAGAAAACATCCAGCAGCTTTGAGAATGAATCTGACTGTCTCCCCCCACAGAGGATGCTGGGATGTTATTATATCAAAGATGGCATGAAAAAAATGCCTCATACCTCATTAAAATGTAAACTTTAAAGGAGTCACAGTAAAGCACGATGCGTCAGTATGAAGCAGCTCCAGATTTCTTTTTTTTTTTTGGTGCCTGGCTGTCATCACAGGCTATTGGGATTTGGGGAGATTCATTCTCACAAATACTGAGTAAATTGCATGTAGGTCGTGGGATTGTCGTTGACTCAGTGTTAAGAGAAATTCCTTTCTCTGAATGAGCTGATATCTAACTTTAAATCACACAGGCAAACACCTTTTTTTTTCAGGCTTCCTGGCGCCTTTAAATTAAGCTTGAGCCAGACAGGAGAGCAGAGGCAGCGTAGCGCAGAGGACTGTGCTGTTTGGGGAGATGGGAGCTTCACCCCCCTAACACACAGCCGCAGCCCCCTTAAATTCCCAACATTTTTGCAGGAGTCTGCCACTCACAAAACTTAACACACCAGTTTATAAACTTCTGAGCGAACACAATTTTATTTTCCGCTCGGGGTTGCTGACATTCCCCCTTGTCTCAAGTCATGTGAAGCGCCGGTGAGCCGCGGATAAACGCAGCAGCGTGTCAGGGGACGGGGGCACAAAGTTGGCACCTTCGCCAGACTCGCTCTGCTTTTGCTACAAGTAGAGTTTCGCCCACATGTCAAAACTTCCCAACTGCGTTCGAGGCGATGCAGATGAATGCGAAGCTTACCTGTTGGCCCCTCGATGCCATCGGCGTAGATCTGAACAGTCAAAATCAAGAGAAAGGCGCAGGTGTTCATCGTGTAGCTGTTTTAGTCCACTTTAAATGTGCAGGAGAAATCATTTCATTCACTCCGTCGGGTCCGGGCGCGCGAGTAGCAGAGCCGAGCCCATCTACTCCCCCAATTCTCACTGAGTGGAGTTTCAGAGACACTGAGGGAGACAGGGCAGAGCTAGTTCTGCAAACTGACGTCAGGGTAAACAGTTCAGGGAAGAGATTTCTTTCTCAAGCCCACTTTCCTTCCCTGCCTCCACTTCTCCGCGCGCACAGAATATGAGTCGGGCGCCTCCAAGTGGCGGAGTCCGGCAGCGACACTGTGGTGCTCAAACGTCGGCCAAGCAAAACCCCCAGCCTGTGTGTGTGTGTGTGTGTGTGTCTGTGCGTGTGTGTGTGTGTGTGTGTGTGTGTGTGTGTGTGTGTGTGTGTGTGTGTGTGTGTGTGTGTGTGTGTGTGCACTCCTTGTTTGGTATCTCTGTGGGGCCTGAGACGAGATGAGGGCATTTCTAGAGTTTGCCTTGTGACATCATCGGAGGTCATTTCTATGTTATTGTTTTTTTATTGATAGGACAGCTTCAGAGATGACAGGAAACTAGAGGAAATAGAGGGAAACAGGATGGGGGGGAGTAACACTTAGCAAAGGGCCTCAGGTCGGACTCGAACCCCGGGCCGCTGCAGCGAGGGCAAAGCCTCTGCACATGGGATGCTCGCTCTACCAACTTAGCTAATGATCACCAGGGGGAATTTATCAGGTTTCGTCTTCTGGAGCCACAAAAGGCTTTATACTTTCGACTTTTTCACATGGGCAGCAGATCAAAGTCCACTTAAGGGTGAGTTCACTTAAAACATGACAATTCCGTCATTGACTGCTGCAGCACTCTCCTAAACAACTGGAGGAGATATGGTCTTGTTTTAAAACATCACAAAACCAACCCAAAAAGAAAACATAAAATGGCTCCATACAGCACGTCTAGCAAGTCTCTGTGGAGCCCCGAGATCTCAAATTGATTTGAAAAGACATTATTCAGACATTGGACATTTACTCACGCACCCGCCTCAGACAGCGCTAACGCTTTTAGCTTAGCAGCTACATCAAAAATTTCAGCTTACTAAAAATGACGTAACAAAAATATCATTCAGAATTAGTATGGGATCATTTCATATATGGGAAGCCCAAGTGTGTGTGTGTGTGTGTGTGTGTGTGTGTGACGCACACGCGCGCTCAAAAAAGATTTGTTTTTTGTTTGAATCAGAGAGAATGAGAGTTGGGGTTAAGCACGCAGTGGTTATGGCTGAGACTCATGTCCTTTTCAGTTCTCTTCAAAGTAACAAAGTGATAAAACAAGTGTGTATCTCTCGAGACAGGAACAAGGTGCTGATGTCTTTTTTATGCTTTTTCTGCCATTTTCGGCCTAATTTTAATGGGACGTCTCTTAATCTTTACTGCCCATCCGCTCCTAACAGATGTAGCTTACAACAGGTTGAGAAAATCCCGCTGTTTTACCCTTGCATTGATTATCAGTTTGCGGCTTCATTAAACAATCACATCATCATTCTCATGTTCTAAAATCACATCAGCTCTCTGACATGTTATTATCATTCAGCTGCATCTCACCTTCACTGGAAAAAGCTGCTGTTTTCCCAGCTGAGGTCTGTCATGTTTTCACACAACAAACAGGTTTGAGCATGTCGTCACACCCCCTGATGACAAGTATAAAGCAAACGTCTCCATAATTAATGTGTTTCTTCATTTTTTTTTATTAAATGGACAGTGTGTAACTATTTAAGTAATTAATTAACTCAAATCAACGTCTTCGTTCATATTTAAGTCCGCATTGTTGTACAATTACCTCTGCCAACAATCTGACATATCCTCCTGAGCGAAGAATTACCTATCTGAATATACATAGCACGGGTAAGCTCTACGGAGTCCGCCATGTCTTTCAGGGTGTAAAAGAACTACGGACTGCCAAGAGGGACACAAAGCACTACGTAGTAAGGCTAAACGCGATTTAGCTCAGAGCTAGCTTGACTGCGGAACTGAGAGGGAGCTCAGCAAAAGCACTCGTCACTAACTAACATCTAACTAACTACATCTTTACCTCATTACTTGAATCAGTAGAAATACTCGACGCTGTTGGGAAAGAGTCCATATTTTGAAAATGAGTTTTTTGTCCGTCAGGGCCACCGTAGCTTCTGGAGCGTCTTCAGGACGGGAGGGGTGAGCAAAATAGTGTTGCAATGTAGAGCCTCACAGCTAGATGGTGCTAAATACTCGATATATTACACACTGTCCCTTTAAACTGGGTTACATCTTTTAGTTTAAATGTTTGTTGAGGAAATCTTGACTCACTCTTCACTCACATATCCTTATGTAGAAAAACTGTGACTGTGTCACATACTGTTTAAATACAAGGTGGTGCAATATTAAGACTTGGCCTTTGGATTCATATTCCAACAATATATGGGGCAGCATATCACCAGAGTAACCTCTGACTGTAGCTACCATCAGGTAGTTAGCTCAGTTAGCCTTGCAGCTAGCAGTCACTTTAGCTGACCCAGCTCTTATTGGGAGCTGGAATTCTGGCTGTGAGTGGCACTGGAATGGACCCCAAACCAGAGCTGGAACCAGATTTAGCAGTCTCGCAATTAACATGGCCAGACAGGGACCGAGTCTATCCTCCAAGACTGTCAGAGGCCAGTTTGATGATGGTAATACAGTACAGAGGCTATTTACAGTTGTTCTGACCAAGACTTTGACACTGACCACAAAGACATGGCGGGTTGAGGCGTGAAAGGGGACCAGAGCGAGAGGAATGTTCAGCATCAGTCAGCACCCCCCTTTGTAGGCCTGAGTGTGTTGATGTTTGGGTCATCTCTGAGGTGCCAGGGGCCGAGCCCATTAAGAATAAGACCTTGGTGTTTTTTTGACTGAGGGCAGACTGGGCACTACAGTGAGTCACTACCATAGTCTCTTGAGTTTCAAAGTGGTATCATGAGACAGGTCATGGTTAACTTGTTTGCATGCTAACTTAGTGTATATCTCTGGAGCACAATATATAGATGTCTTTCACGTAGTCTCAAAGGGTGATTTTTTTTCACATTCTGTTGAAAATTGTAGCTAGATTTGAACATTATCAACCAAAATCTGAATGCACTGCTCCTATAAAAGCCTCACAGCTGCGTGTTTGATGATGGGGTATTGTACACTAGTCATATGCTGCAAGGTGTCCTCTCGTATATCATCACTACATTACCAAGCCCCGAGATTCACCTTTGAAATTAAACATCTTGCACAAGTGCTGATGCTGCAGCCTCTGCTCTGCATGAACCAAGCTGGTGTTGAAACATGGCTGGGCTGACACGTTTAGCTGCGGCTCCTGGAATCCCAATTGGATCAACGTGCCATTATGCAGCCTATTCATCACTCATTTTGTTGTCGTGTGTGAACATTAAAGCTGTGGATTAAATTACAGGGGGGGCCAACAGACACATCTAAGGCTTCCAACACGAGTACACATCTCACCTCTAATGTTGTTAGCCCTGAATGACAGATGAACGATGGATTGCTCAGCAAATTACTTAATTTAACCAAAGCAGCACAGCGTATGTCAAGCTAACACCTGTAATTACACCTGCTTGATGCATTGGCAGCCATTTTGCACCCTGGTATTCCAGGCACAGAGTGGCAATTCATTTAAACTCAGAAGTATTTTGTCCCGAATCTGTTCAACTGCATGATAGTTTAATTTGCAGTAAACCTAACAGGATGTTGCAAAAACACCAACAACAGCAAAGGCGTTAGCGGGAATGCTGACAGCTGCTCTATGATCAAAGTCATTTTATCAGCTGCCAATCATGACCCCGCAAAACACAACGACATCTGCACATGCAGTGTTGTGGATGAATTCATAATAACATACCATTACAGTTCTGAAGGGAGCTGTCAAAGGCTGGCTATCAAACTATCACTGTCTATCACATCGGCTCGGCATGTAAAAGGGTGCTTCAGAGGTAAATGAACAGTGAATCACACAAATCTGCTGCTACGCTGCTATCTGTGAGGTAAGCTTTGAAGCTTGGTGCAAATCTGGCCACACACCACACATTTTTGGTTGACACCAGAAATGATTGTGTGTTACCCCACACAGCTGTTGGATTACCCGTGAACTTTTGTTCGGATGAATAGAACCAAAGTAACAGGTATTTACGTCAGAAGTTAGCAAGGGTTGGTGAGTTGCATTTGCATAATATGCTTCTCAGTAATGAGTGCCCTTTGCATAATATGCTTCTATCCAATGTTTAACATTAAGTACTATTAATTTACAGTGCATACAAAAATGGATATGAGATGAAAATAACAAATGCATAGCCAGCCAGACAAATGTGACCATCCGTAAATTCCAACACACCATCCCACTTTTCGGTGCCCATCCCAAGATTTTCCAATGGCCCCTTCTGGCCCTCATATAAAGAAACAGAGAAAAGATGAGAGTAGAGGAAAGATTAGATTAAAACAAAATAAAACAAAAAAATAATACAATTAAAACAAGCTAAAAAATATATATATATTGGCTTCCCGCAGTGAGCACTTTTCTTATCTGTACTGTCACAAAGTCAGTGACCCACCAACAACAAGTTTTTATTTTGTTTCTTATTTTGAAATGTGTTCATCTCTCACATGGTCGCTTTGGAACATCAGTGTTCTTTCATCATCCTCTCATGTGCATCACAATTTTTTCTCTTTTAGGTCTTTTCTATGATAAAGAGACGGGGAGAGTAAATGTATGTCGTTGTGTATGGAGCACAGTACCCTGTTTGAAGCAACAGCACGTCAAGAGTCACAATACTTTTACTTTATACGTACTTTTCACTGTCAAGAATGATGTTATTCTTCAGACAGTGATTGTCTGGTGCATAGATCTGAGGCGTTATAAACACAAGCCTGAGTGAGTTATACAGTATTTCACAAATTCAAAATTATATCAAATTCCACACACGAGTGTAACTCACGAAATACATGTTTTCAATTACAAACAGTATTAGAAATGAATTAGAAAAGTACGAGGTCACAAATACCTGAAAAAGTTGCAGATTACTTTTAGCAAGGTCAATATATTTACAGACATCTTAAAGGCATCTTAGAATTTTTGAGATACTCTCATACAAACCTGGTGTTAATACTATGTACAATAAATGAAGAGAAAATAAGCCTGTGTATTCGGCAAATAAAGTTTTAAATCTTAATTAAAATTGGTGATTATTTTCGATTGAAGGAGACTTAGTATGCTCATTTCAGGTTCATAATTTCATTTTGGGGTTACTACCTAAATAGGTTTACATGCTTTAATGCTCAAGAAAAACAGTAAATATTCACATATGAGAAGCGGGGACCAGTGCATTTTGGAATTTTTTGTTTAAATGAAACAACTGATCGATTATCAAAATCCTAGCAAATTACTCTTCTCTCTGTCAAGTAATTAATAGATCAACTAATCGTTTCACCTCTGCTGTGTTTGAAGTTGACAAAATGTAAGAAAACAATGTCCAAAATGCTCTTTGTGAACAAATCAGTGCCAGTAACATCGCTGAAGTAACCACAACTGAAGTAAGCACAATTTATAAATGAGATCACAAGAAAAAAAGTAGTTTGACGACAGTACGCTGTTTTTTAAATGTTTTCCCCTGTCAGTCCTCAGGCCTCAGGCACATTCCCTCACCTAATCCAGTGTCCCTCTGAGATTGTCTCTCTCCCTCACTTGATTTTATGTTTCTTTGATGCCTTTCTTCCTATAACCACCTTTTCAATGTCATGCAAGCCCTCTGTCACCTCCACTCCCTCACTTCTAAAGTGAGGATCTGGTTGAAACTGAACAGTCCTCTGTCCAAGCTCTTTGTGGGTCCCTGAGGCGTACTCTTTGTCCACGCCCTCCTGTCGGAGCCTGTGAAGCTTCTCCTGGTTCTCACTGAGCTCATGCTCCCTCTCTAGCGTGCTGCTATGGCCACCTCGCTCCATCCTGCCAGCTCTGGCATGGTGATGAGAGAAATGGCTGAAAAGCCGAGGGTTGATGGTGAGCTGAGCGTAAGATGCAGCAGACAAACCAGTAACAGAGAGAGGCTGGATCACTGGCCTGGACTGGGCGGGGGACAGAAAGTTGTGGGTTTGGCTGTTTGATGGGTTGTGACGTTGAGGTCGTAGGTGTTTCAAGGATTTCACTTTGTAGGTGGTGCTTTTATCACAACTCTGCTTCCTCTGTTCCTCCAAAATGTCATCCAACACTAAAAGGAAACAGCATGTTAGTTCATTCAATCCATAGAGAGGCAGAGTCCCTCCCCATCCGGTGTAGTCAACGGCCAGAGTCAAATCATTTATTGATCTCAGTGTGAACTGAGAGCTAGCATGTGGGCTCTACAAGGTTTCAGTTAAGAGTTTTATAATAAGAAATAAGATTACATCAATTAAGCATCTACTGGGTGAATTGTCTTTCTGTCTATGTATTTTCATAGTCTCATACTTGACAAATGGCATATTTGCCACTGTTTAGAGGATAAAAAAATATATTTGTCTCTCACCAGTAACCAGTAGTGTACTTTTTTAGTTTTTGATAAGGTCCCATAGTGGTCCACCGTAACGGGAGTGACTTGGTCTCTCTGTTGGTATATCACTGTATGTATGTACTGCAACAGCTTTCTCACCATAATCATTGTTATGGATTTTGTTCTCTTCATCCTGGCTGCGCTTCAGGTCCAGAGCTTGCTTCACTGAGTCTAAAAGCCCACACATCTTACACAAGGAATTGAGTATGACAGCATCTGCCAAAACAAAAACAGCAGGAGTCAGCTTGTCCACATCAAATCACTTTTAGAAATGTGAATTAAATAATGACCATTGGTAAGCCGTGTTGCTGCAGGACTGGCATTACAACTGACAAATCACATTTTATGAGGGTATAGCTGTGTGACTCGAGAGAACGACTGGAAAAATAGGCACATGTGAGACAGTCAGCCTTTCTATCACCCGGTTAACATTGTGGAAGGGTCTATTTCAACCCAAACCATGATCTTTTGCTAAACCTTACCAGGTATTTCTGTGGCAGAAAAATGAAAATAAAAAACAAAGAGTCATCTCAGTCTAAAAAAAATAAGTTAGCAATACTGTACAATGTTGTAAAAAGTACCTAAAAGCCATATTTGAGCAAAGGTCAACATCATTTATTTAAAATATTACTTCAGTAAAAGTGAACGTTACCCATACAAATAGTAAGGGCCCTAAAGTATATATTAAATGTAATTAAGTATAAAAAGTACAACTGAGTTAAAGTATTTACATGTGTGTTTATACTGTATTTTATGGGTCTACCAATTATCAGCTGGCCGATTACTGGATTCAACATTCAGCGTTTTTATGATTATCAGAGTCAGTACTTTTTTTCTGTCTGATTGATGATACATTTCAATCTGTGGTCTCCTGGGTAAAATGCCCTCTGCTGGACCCATCCATCCACTATGACCTGCTCCCTATGTGGACTCTGTTACCTTTTGGTCAGTTGCAATGATGAACCTAGAGCAACATTAACTACAACGTTGTTGGAACACCAACACGGGGATATCAGAAAAACCTGGTTCCACTGTGGGAACTCACCTGTCTCCTGCAGGTTGGCCTTCTCACTGCGAACCTCCACTCCTTTCAGAGTGGCTAATAATTCCGTCTGCAGACTGGACAGAACCTCCCCCATCAGCCCCGAGTCTGCCACACCCTTCCACAGGCTCAACACTCCATCTGGAGAAGGTGGAACATTATAATGAACCAGGGGGAATGGTGTGTGTGTGTGTGTGTGTGTGTGTGTGTGTGTGTGTCTGTTTGTCGTCACATTTAGATACCAAAAAAAAAGTGCCACGGCCAAATAGGAGAAAAAGAGGTATGGGCACAATTATGGTGAAGAGATTTCATTTTTCATATGTGTGCTTGGGAGTTGGGCAGAAAAATAGATTGGACTCAATGGGAAGAAAAAGCAGAATAAATAAGAAATGCGGGATAAATGAGATGGAGGCAGGGAAATGCCTGGAAGTGAGATCTGGGGAGAGTTAAAGAATTGAAAAGAGAGTAATAAATTGGGGAGAGAAACGTAGGAAGAAGTGTCAGGGTTGGAGAAACAATGAAAAAAAGATATACAGAGATAGGGGAAATGGGAGAGGTGCGGCACTTGGAGAGAGGATGTTAAATGGGTGATAGCGGTAAGAGAGGAAAGAGTAGGAAAATGGGTTAGAAAAGAGGTACTGAGTGGTGAGAAAGGAGGACAGGGCCGATTGGAGGGACGCTGAAAAATGACTGGGGAGCTGTACAAGACTGAGCAAAATACAAGTTGAGTACATTGGAGTGATAAAATGTCAGAAGTGCTTGATATCTTATCTGGCGAGAAATGCTTCCACTTTCACATTTCCTTAAATGTCTGTCAAGATAAATGCAATATGCCCGTGGAAAATATTCCAAATCCCATTTACAGCTATCTGAAGCTAAATTAATCTATCGCTGCGCGTCGGGACTGTACACTAATGGAAAGAAGCACACCTCTGGAGATAGAGGAGCACACGGCTACGGGCTGAGTACGTTTGCTTAAAGTTGTCAATTTGTTTTAAGCTCTGTGACAAGTAATATCACTTGTGCAGTGAGGCGCTGCAATTTGCCATTCTCGCAAAGGATCACTTGAGGCTACGATGCCGTCTGTGGTAAAGCGGGAAGAATGCATAATCAGGTCACCTTTAAAAGGCCTTAAATCAAAGATTAGGTCCCTGCAAGAAAAAAGCCATGCAAGGAAATGATGCCGTCAATGGTAATATAAAAGGACACGACTCCGCCTGCAAGTGGTCAGCAACTTTTTAAGGCCAGTCTGCAGGAATGGCAGAACTTCCCACAGCTGCAGATTCAGAGGTTCATTGGCTCGGTGTATCGCAGGTGTCAAACAGCAACGGCTGCAAGAGGCGTGACACGAGGGACTGACGGGCCCGTAGGTGGACCGACTGTAATATTCACAGATGTCACTGTTTTTCTGGTGTCCGCTCATTTATTATTCATGCAAGGACTGTTCAAATTTGAATGTTGCATCTCCTTTCCTCATCACTTAGCAATTTTATCCATCACTGACACAGGGTTGTAGGCAAGTCCTTTAAAGGGTAAGTCCACCAATTTTACACATTAAAGGAAATGTTCACCCCCCCTCCCAAAAAAACATTCCGACACCCCGATTCTGATGGAAAAGATGGGTGAAATTTCATAGTCCACAAAACCTTTCTGGATCTTCACAGCAAATCAACGCGGCAGCAATCTCCGAAACAAGTGAAGCACACCCTTTTCGAAAGCAGAAATCGCTTCTGTAGCTGCTAGGCCAATAAACGTCAGCATGCAAACCTTCCAAAGTGAGTACGTCGAGCTTGACTAGAGGTGGGTAAAAATGTTGATTCATCAATGCATTGCAATATATTTTTTCCCAATTCAACATCGATTCAGAAAATCCTCTGAATCGATTCAGGCGAACAGCGGCCCCCGACCACCCGCTGTCCCTCGCCGGACGCCTCTCGGTCCCCGCCTCCAGCAGCTGGAAGCGCCTCGCCCGCGACCTCGCTCGAGGGTTGGAGGGTGATGCGCCGCGGAAACACCGTCGGAGCTGCGGAGGAGGATAGCCGATGTCTGACGCACCGCTCTGTCGGAGACTATAAACTCCCAGCGCAGCCGGTCTCTCCCTGGCCGCTGCATCGTGAGGTTCTTAACAATACCCAGCCCTAAGCTCGACTGTGCATCTTTTCAAATTAATTTGACCTGAATTAGACCAGATGAGCTGTATGGAGCCATTCTGTCTTATTTCAAGTTCCCATTTACTTCAGTGCTGTTTTGCTGTGAAGCTCCAAAAATGTTTTATGGACAAAAAAAAACGGCATGAGTTTGAGCTGATAATAACAAAATGTTCATTTTTGAGTAAACTTATCCTTAAAAGTGTGCTCATGGGTCTCGGGGGTACTACTTAATATGTGAATAATGTCGTATAAAGCCTTTTGTGGCTCCAGAGGAAGCTGCAAGAAATCTCATAAATGGCCTCTGCTTATGTCAGTCAGTAGCTATATACGTTGCATTGTGGGTAATGCAGGCACCAGGGTTTGAAAAGCAGTCCTCTGGTCTATCATTGCAGTCCTATAACACTGTTGGACAATTATATACGCTGTATAGACAGTTTTACAAAGAACTGATAAAAATCGATACAGCAGGACCGGAGACATCACCTTTTAAATGCACGCATTCTTCTTCCTTTTCAAAAGTTACCCTTTAAAGGACATGTCTGCTGAGTACGTGGCCTCTGGAGGACTGAAGGTCGGTGGGTTCTCAATCCGTCCTCTTACCATGATAAAACGGTAACTTTCCAAATCTATCTCCTGGCATTGCCCTTGATCATCTGACAAAGTGATTAATTCCAGATTATAATGAAGTGCTGTAGAGATGCTGAGATGTCCTGACCTAAGAATCTTTTTCTCCAGATGTGAGAAAACATATTTGTTCATACAGACACCTACAAAGGTCATATCATAATGATTTTGAAGATCATTTCCCCTAATAGTGAGTCATCCTGCAGTCATCATATCTGTCAAAATAGTCTTTCTCTTCCTCATCCTGTTCAGACTGTGTAACAAGCGCCCGTAAACCCATTTTCTTATATTTACCAGGTGTGTCAGTCCTCTTTCTCTTTGCAGCGTGTCCATTGGCTGTCGTGAGGTTTCCAGGCCGAGCTGGACCGGCGCTCCACTCTGCTGTTGGGCTGAACTTCTCCTCCAAGGGCTCCTCCACCTCTACGGCATCATGCACAACCTCTCCTGAAATCAAAACAAATAGGGACGTACTCTAAATAGAGTGCATGAACATCTCTTATTATCACTGAAGGTGAGTAGGCAGAGGGAAGACTGCCAAGGAAATTCACTTGTTTTTTTTCCCTAGATTTGTATATTTTCTCTGCGCAGCGGCGGCTCGGTAAGAAGAGTGGTGCTTTATTCAAGGTAAGCGACTGCTCATGCTCTAAGTTCCTAATTCCTTATTGCCCTTGAGTGTTACAATTGTTCATTCATCACTGCAGATGCAGTGAAATATAACCAGGTGGCATCAAAAGTTTCTGTCAGCATCAGCTCAGAGATAAAAAAAAAAAAAAAAAAACAGCAGCCAAAGCATATGTGGGAGGAAAAGCATCAAACTGTGAATGCCAACTGAAATCTACCTGTCAGGGGAGGCACCTGTCCTCCAAGAGGGTCGAGAGCCAGACACGACGGGCTCGGCTGCATCAAGGTCCCTGGAGGAAGCCGCGTGCTGTTGATCAGCACATCAAATTTAGTGCTGCGGCAGGTGTTGCTGCACACGGTGTCATGCTGGTAGAAATCTATCTGGCCGGAGTCCATCATCTTCCTGCGTGGGGAGAAGCAGGTTAAAAACAAACAACACTACAGAATATCCAAAAAAAGTTCTTTTTTTTTGCCACACAGCTGCAGAGGGGTGTTAAAGTATGGACGGAATTTGTTGAACAATCCCGATAACCATCCCAGAGGTTTGCTTGGCTCAAGGCCCATTGATCTGACCTCTGGAGGACTGAACATGAAAAGAGCAGATATTGCCCATTGAGTTGGTAATATTGATTCACTGCAACACCAAGAACAAGTGCTAACACGATACAGGGGTGAGAAGTATCATTCAGCAGCTTGCTGGCTTGTTATTTGATCCTGCTATCATAATAAAGCTTCTTACCGACTGCCTCTGGAATGTGCTGGCAAAGCCCAAGACAGACAGACTCGACACAAGTGCCAATTATATGAGTGAGATATGCTGCTAACTGCATTAGATTGAGGTGTTTAAAGTCTGACGCTTTAACCTCAACGCCACAAAGTAATAGAAGGACTCCTGGCGTGCATGAGTTTCCACAGCAGCTACGAGGAAAAGGTTCGACAGACAAATATTTCTTTTTCTATAATGTTATAAGTCTACCTGAGCATTACACCTCCCAGTCTGATGGCCCTCTTCCAGTCCTTCAAAGTGGCTTTCCCTGCCAGGTGCACAAACTGCTTAGGACTGATGAGCTGGTCGTTGAACTGCAGACAACGAGAAGACAACACAATGTTCATGAGAACTATTAAAAGTACAGGGAGGAAAGGTTAATACACATGACAGACATTATGGTAAGATTATCATATCTAGATGAGTGGGGAAGGTTAAAAGTCACGTCGAATTCAAAAATGCTCATTTTACCTCTTACCTGTAAGTGTTATGTATCCATCAAGATTTCTTTGGTGTGAATTGTTGAATTTTGGAGTTAGCGGCCGTAGAGCTGCCGGCCCTCTCTTGAATCTGACGGAACTAGATGGCACTCATGACCCAGTTATGCAAGATAATCGGCAGACCTTGTGAGAAGTTTCATGTGGGAACTATTTTCTTTCTACCGTATCATAACGCAGAAGGAAGCGAGCATCTAATCATGGACGAGAGGCTAGCTAAGTAAGGTAATAAGCTAGCCAAGCCGAGGACTCACGGCGTTAACATTTACGCGCTGTGCTTTCTCGTCCATGTGTAGTTGCACACTTCCTTCTGCGGTGATATGGTAGAGCGGGTGTAGTTCTGTTTGAAGGGATACTCCCTTCATGGAATTTCCCCCAACAAGTTCTGTGGATTATCCTGAGTAACCGGGTCATCATCTCTGGAAAGAGACGTAACTGTTGACTTCTTCACCGCGTGCTGAGCGGCATCTAGTTGCATTTTATTCATCTCTATCTCCACAGCTTGGCAATTCACACCAAAACAATACTGATCGATAAACAGCGCTACAGGTAAGAAGATACATGTGTATGTTGGACTTTGAGTTGAACCGTCCCTTTAACTAAGTAACTCTATAATATTGATACATTAAAAATAATCAACTTACTTTGACACATCTGACATTAATTCCAGGGCACACAAACTTCTTGAATAGCAGAACCGCCCTGCTGTCTCCACAGGTGATGGGGTAGCCGTACTCCACCTCCTCTCCTTCTGCTTTACTGTCGTCTAAAAATGAAGAACCAAAAACACAACCAGTCACAGCAACAGTGTGGAATTTCCAGAGAGTTTTAGCAATATTCTTTGTATTTATTAAATTATAGCAGCTTGAAGTAAACTGCAATGGATCAATAATCAAATTCATCATATTAAACAAATAGGTTATTGAGTTTATATGACTCTGAGGAGGGAAATGTCCCTGTCACATACCATGGTGCGTCTCTATGGCCAAGACTGTGGTGCCAGTGTCAGCAATGTCATCATTTATCCTGCAGAGGGCGACAGATTCCCATATTAAACACTTGAATCATGTAATGCTAGCTGAGAGCTGAACAATTCTGAATGTAACAGCAAAAATACGTGTTAAACAGTGACTGCATGTCTAACCTGAAAGTTGAATCTGAGTTTTTTTTTTTTTTCTCTGCACGGCCTGTTGTTGTATTCTGTAACTTAAGCCTTCATTGGAACTGATCACAAACGGCACTGATTTTGAATGATAATGTAAGATTTGCCTAAATGAGCCAGAGGCGTACAGAAAACGGTTTCATCATACTGAAAATCTGACATATACATTTATGCAAAAAATCTGTCTCACAGTTACATTCGCTTCTCCATTTTATCAAACAGCAGATGCAAATCATCTACTGGGGCCATAATGATATACAAGCCATGTTACCCGTGCAGGATGGGCTGCAGGTGCAGGATAACTTGAGTCTTATGGTTGTTGCCACTGGACTCCCCCTCCTCTTCTTTCACCGTCATGAGATCCCCTGAAGACACAACGACCTCAGCACCCGCCATCACCCTTCCCCGCAGAGCTGCACGCACAGAGGGCCGAGCACGCATGTTAACATCCAGATGACACACACACACACACACACACACACACACACACACACATACACACACGCATGCACTGATGCTATTTAATGCATAGGCAAGTCAATGAAAGCCTCCCCCAACAGACTTTTCTGGCATGCAACTGTCACAGAAATGAATCAATGCTGGGTTTTAAAAGACATAATCCTCACATAGGCAGGCCATGCCTCATATATGCTGTTGAGGATGTGCATGATGATTCTAGAGGATGGGACAAAAAGCTTAAATTCTTCTCTAAATCCTGGGTTATAAGGCCTGAATTATAAACAATGGCACTGCGATTTAATCCCCACATTGGACTCAACAGGTAAAATGTCCCGTCATAAATGTTTTTCATCTATTTGGAGAGAAACACTTAGGTCAAATCATGTCAGCGCTGTGTTATGCAACCTCGTTGCGTTTAGGTCACCACATTGGCCACAAATATCACAGCAATAAAAGACCTGTTGAGCAAGAACAAATTCAATCTGCAGGATTGTTGTGACCAAGTCATAACAAGCAGGTCTTCAAATTCCAGTTACTGTCGGTCTCCCGAGACAGACAGTTATGTGTTAAAGTATTATGTAGTCTATTCTATAACACTTCTGGAAAAAAAGTTGCAGTTCAATTAGGAAAAGACAAGGTAATTGCATGTCTATAATAATAACTGGTAATACAGTTGGTGAGAAATGCACAGCATATTAACACAAATGTGAATAAACTGTCAACTGGACCATCTGTGGTCAAAGAAACAGGAGGGGGAAAAGAAGTGTAGCGTCCCTGTTTGGTAAACACTACAGCACATAATAATAAGAATACTCACAGCATTAATTCTACTATGATTCAGTCTCTGATATTCTTTTCCTACACAGGCAGCAGCTAAGGCGTTAGTCTGGGCGACGAAATCAAATCAAAAGCACAGAGAGAGATGGAGGAGAAATTAATTCACAAACTGTCTGTTAAGATCATTCCATGGCAGAGAAACACACCAGGAAACCTCTCCATGCAGTGAAGAGCAGCCTTCAATAAAACTGATCAACATATTCCTCACACTGTATCAAGTAGCCCTTGTTGGATCACCAACTCCTACACGGACAGTTGCGTGCCTTTCTCACCCTCCTTCACCCACTCGAGCTGACGTCTGTTGGTGCGGCGGCACGCACACCCCGGCCAACAACGGGTGCCGACGGCGCGCGCTCCTCTTCCACACACAGTGTCCACCTGGAAGTCTGACACACCACCTGCTACTTTTAAAGCATATTGTCATAGTTTTTTTTACCTACCGTGTTACAGCAGGGGATAATTCATCCTCCGCTCGTCGGAGAGGCACGAGAGCATGCGCTGTGCTGCCTCGCCACACTTCCTGCAGTGAAGGCAGCGTTTGCCTGAGAAGCATCTGTCCCGCTGTCACGAGAAGCGGTTAGTTCGCACGCGATGTGTAAATCGGTCAAACTGCTCTTATGTGCGAGCGCGCGGCTTTGTCTGAGCACCTCTGAGCCATGGCGCCGCACATGCTTAAAGATCTGAGGCTTAAAAGACGTGTTTCTACCCCAAAGGAAGCGCTGGAAATGATTATTACTATGTATTTATTTGAATGGACAGCTCCATCGTTGTAGGCTGTATATTCAACAACAACAACACGTTGTTTCAGTTGCCACTTGTTTGGCCGAATTCTGTTGGTTTGTCAAGCAATGAACGCTCAGAAGAGTTGCCCGTAGTGTTTTTGTTGTTGCCGGTGTTTCGCCAGCAGGTGGCAGGGTTTGCACTTAGTTTAAGGACAGAAATGTAAGCGTGTCGGTAAGTCACACAGAGAAAGTAGGCCTATTTCAAACATGTTTGTGACTTTTGAACGCATAATTTAACGTTTTTGAAATGATAAAATAGTCTCTATAAAAGAACATGAGATTTGAGATTCAGGTTCAGTGTTTCCACTTTAGCAGGAGGGTAAATCATTAACATTACGACTAACGGCTGGTCTGAGATCAGCACACACCTACAAATCAGCCCACCCCTATTTGGCAATGGAATGCCTGGGATTGTTTGATTGACACTCCCGGAGAACCAATGAAAGGCCGAGCTTGCCGCTCGAGGCCAATAGTAAATATTCAGTACTTTGTACTCCAACTTTTTACTGAAGCCAGAAGCTCGAGCCATCCGGGCTTGCACCTTACTTTTCCACACTGAGCTCTGGAAAACATGCCTGCAAAGTGCGAAAACATCCAGGATGCTGTGAAGTCTCTCATTGCCGCTTTCTGGATCACTTTTAGCGTCTGTTCTGTTGGTGTTGACGGCCAGGAGGGTAAGAAAAACATACTTTTATTGACGCTCTTTGAAAAGATAACGAATGTGACGCGAGCGTTAATTTCAAGCATCTTGCTAGCTAACTGCTACCTCTACGGGCTGCTATAACACATTACTTGCAAGTTGTTGCTTTTTTTACTTAATGGTCTATTTTTGTATGTTGTGGCGTGATTTTAAAGCTTAACTGTGACAAGCACCAGTGAGCAACAGGCTTTAAAACATCCTTTGCATCCTACATAAACTAATGAGTGTCATACAAACGTCCTATACTACTATATTTTTCTAAACTGATTTCACCTTAATTACACGGGTCGGTACTCTTTATCACCATGTGTGTATACATACATCCTGACAGTTTTTGACGAGTTCGGCTGTCAATTCTACTTTTATGTCGTGAACCACAAGAAACTTGCATTTCTCTAACTTTACTTAATGTGTTTTGTTTGGTTGCAAATTCCTTAATTTCATGTTGAAGTGGGTGTTCAGGTCGAGCATGTGATGTCATGCAAGCATTCTTTACATACTCTTCCCTTACTGCATGTTTACCTACTGATCCCTGCTCTCAGCTCACCTTTCCTTTCCCACAAGTTTCTTTCAAAACAGCACTCAAGTCCGCATGCAGTATGAATCACAGGGACCACACATATACACAGACAAACAGAAAAAGCAATTTATTGCCCCGCAGACTCTGACTGTGAAACACTCACCCATACCACTAATCCATTTTGTTGTTTTTTTGTCTGTCTCTGGGACTTTGGTTTCCTCACATCGGAAGATGATTAAGTCCAGGGTCAATTAGTTATTCTGAATCACATTATACGTGCTGGCAAGTATGCAGAGAGCTTTGGTGGGGCCAGTGTACGGGGAAAACATTTCCACCTGGGTGTTGTAACGCTGTGATTGACACACAAGACAGGGTAAGGCGATGTAGTGACAGGTAGCACAGGTGAACATCCTGTCTGCCAGTGTGGACCTGTAAGGGCCTGCCAGAAAAGCCTCAAGTGAAAAACAATGTCGCAGGGCTGCGTTTGATTGTCTGCTATCCTGCCACCCAGTTCGACTCCAGTTTTCTGTAATTCTGGTCAGAACAGGCTGAATACATATTCTTGTCTGTGTAAAACTTGAAAACAGACTGGCATGGAGACAGACTTAGGTGAAAAGGTTCAGTGAGCAGGGGAAGATTACCGGCCACCCAGAACTTCCTCTGCACTGCAGCCTCTGTGGCCTCCCACCGGAAGGTGACAGATCCACGCTCTGTTGCCCACAGTTACAGTATGTAGCTGTGGCATTTCCAGGGAATCCTTTGGGGGCTTGAGGAGGGGCAATAACATCCAAAGGTTTATGGTATTAGGAGCTGCAGAGCTGTCGGGAAGTAGGGGGAACGGCTGGTGTGATGCAGGATGTGTGTGACAGAGGGTGAGCGGAAGGTTATCCTCCTGTTTCCCCTCAAACAAATCTCCAGGAGCCTTATATGGAAGACAGGGATTGGGATGGTGTGTCGGCTCAGATGGACCCCTGGTGCCTTTTTCAAGTTTTGACCATTCTTGGAACACGTCACTATTTGACATTTTGCTCATTGGTTTTGAGACAGCCGCCCCCACAGCACTTATCTGTGTGTGACCACTGTGGGAATTGAGTCATTCATTTTCTGTGCCCTACAGGGATGTTTTAGGGTCTAAATATTTGCGTTTCCTGTTCCAGTTGAAGTGTTAGTCACAGCCACCGCAGGTCAGAGGAAGTAATGAATCAACACTTACGAAATTATTATTCACATGGAACGTAGTGCAGGAATAAAAAACAAACAAACTTTTGACTCGGTTTCTTGCCTCTTTCTCAGGACCAACATCTTTTTAGATACAAAAGCAAAATATAGCATAGAGCATCTTTCGCAGTATATCCAGTGTACAGGTCTTCATCAGCAGTTGTGCCATCTCACAGTTATGATCGGAGGAGTATAAACATGCCCTTGTCTGTTTTACATGTTCAGGAAAATTTTTTTACTCCTCTGTCCTAAAATGGTGCATGAACAATGCCCTTAATATTTTGTGGATTTAATTGAAAGAATTAATGACGAAACTGTCTGTGGTTGTGTTATTTTGGCTTAATCTAAGATTGAGGTGCTCAGCTGATAACTCTTCTCCTGGCATTGATGTTGTGGAAGTGAAACTTACTATTTATACCAATCAGATGTGTGAGAAATAAATATTTCTTGTTATTCAGGAATGACAGTATCCTTGTATAATTAAAACAATGAGAGAATTAATCAATCGGTCAATCAATAGAAGATCAAAAGGCAAACATTTTAATAGTTTTGGTAAAAACATTTTTACGTCATTTTATTAAAATGAGAAAGATGACAGTAATTCAGTAGTTCAAGCTTGTCAAATGTGGATATTTGCTGGCTCTTTATTTTTCTTTAATATTCAACTGAACATTCTGATTTTGAAATGTTACTCAGACAGAATAAAAAGTGTTACTACTCAAACTTGGGCCATGTTTGAAAATGTGATGGCCATCTTCACTATTTTTCCTGATATTAACCAGTGACCAAATGATTTGCCAAAAATAGTCATCAAAAGTAATACATGAATAAAAAAGATAAACAGAAGCACAGTCCTGATACACTTCAAGAGGTGAATTTCGTCATCAAAACCTGTTGTATTCTACAAGAATTTTGTTAAGAATTTCATTAATTACATCATTTAAAAACCCAAATAACATGAAATTTTGCTATTGTCAAATTTTCAGCCAGCCCTGAAAAACTAAACCGGTTAAGTCACTAAACAGACAGCTATTTGGTAAAAAAGTTAATAAGCGCCATAAGTGGTCAGGATCTTATTCAGAAATGAGTCCAAGTGTTGGATTTACATGGTGAATTAATGGCTTTCTCCTTTCTCCACCTCCATATTGTCCTTGTATTCTTTCAGGTAATGGCTGCGGACACACAGTACTGGGCACAGAGTCTGGCACGCTGGCGTCACAGAACTACCCAGGTACCTACCCGAGTAACACCTGGTGTAAGTGGAGGCTCCGCGTGGCGGAGGGACGCACGCTGCGACTGCTGTTTGGGGATTTTGACATTGAGAGCAGTCCAGGCTGTAGCAACGGCTCTCTCGTGATCACTGACAAGAACGGAGAACACAGTCTGGGTGAGCTTTTTCAGAAGTTGTCTTGTGTCTCTTCCATTTATTCTTTACTGGAATACCTGCTGATAGACTTTATGTGCCCTGTCATTACTGACGTTTCCTCAGCAATGATTGTGGAATACACACAGGATGCCATTCCATTGACACATTGGCTGAAGAGGCAATCCCAGTTTAACAATCAACACATGCGCATCTTCCGAACAGGAATTTCAAGTCGTGTCTTGAGGGCATAAATAATTGACAGCACACCAGAATGAGGCTTTCAGAGGATAGAAATATTGTGCTAGGCTGCATTTGTGTTTATTATCAGATTCCACAGAGCCGGCTCATAACTTTTCTTTATTGTGTCTGATGAGGAGTGTGTTCTTACATGTCGATTTCCCATGTGACACTCTCTGTAGGTATGGGATACAAACATGGCAGGAAACCACTAGCAGTGTTAGACGGAATTAAATGATCTTATGTCTGATGATAAATACTGACTAAGCGACTGACGATATTCCACTATTCAAAAATGTCATTTTCGGGATGTGTAGGCGTCTGTTTACATTGTATATTTGGAAAAAACATGTATTTGTGTTTATGTCTAGGTCCAGTGTGTGGGAAGCTTGATGCATCACAGAAGAATGTGACACTTAAAAGTAGTGAAGTAATAATAATCTTCAGGTCAGGCCCTCACCGCTCTGGACGAGGGTTTCTACTGTCCTACGCCACAGACCAGTATCCAGGTATGATATTTCTGACCAGTTGATTACTATTTGTGAAGTATTTACATGGTTATAATAAGAATATGAATGTTGTTGTGTGTGGCCACACTGCTGTTGAGTTATTACTGTTGTTATTGTAGTCGAGCACTTCGCTCAGTTTTCCGAGTGCCGGATTCATTGTTTGAATTTAATTTCTAAAATTTGCTCATTTACAAGTGTACGATGTGAATGTTGTGTGTATGTGTGGTCGTGAGTGCATGACTCACTTCTTATTGGCATTCATCCTCCATCACTATCTTTGCTCTGGCGTGTTTGCTCAGAAAGTCTCCTCTCAGGCTGAATGGAGTGAGGCCTCAGGCTTCAGTCTGTTGCTTGGAGTGGCTGCATTTCTTTTTCACTCCCCCTTCTCTTTATCAGCCAGTTAACCACTGCAAGCCCACAAACAACTTTAACTCTCTCTAGCCATGCAACAGCAGACTGCACATTTATTAAAGGATTAAAATCCAAATTTAATGTTTCTGGATTGTGAGGGTTCAAGTGATGCAAAGGTCAGGTCTTCCTGTGTATTATTATAATAAGTATGTGGACTTGTGTAGTCTGAATGCTAGTCTATACTTAGAGATAGTTTCCTTTTCTCTGGATGAAGTCATCCCTTTTCTGCAGTATGTTTCATAGTTTCCTGTTTTTTACCAAGTTGTTGATGAAATCTGGCAGTGTCTGGAGCTAAGCCCATGTTCAGACATACAAACCGCTGTCTGTTAACTGTGATCACACGAGGACCATTTGCTGTACTCGTGAACTGTGACAAAGTCACAGTAACAAAGGGTTCAGTCACATCAACAACAGTGATGAGCGCTCATCCCCTAATATAGCACACTTAGAACATGTCTCACACAGAATCTGTTTGTGTGTGGTTGAGAGAATGGCGGGGCGTATTATGTAAGCCTGAGCTACTGACCAACACTGTGCTATTCAAGTCCACCAATACATTCTAGGGATGCATGGTATTTATCGGCCAAACATCGATATCGGTTGGCATTCACTTTGGTGACTACTATCAGGAAATAAGATTACATTAACTGATGGCAGTGGCAGATGTCTGTCATGTCACATTAATCAATTTTGCACTGGCACATTCATGACCTATTGGCTTGTGACATGCCTGCCATCAGTTTATTAGGCTGTGCAAGTACAGAAAAACTCTTATTTGTTAGATAGTTGGATAGCATGCTCATAGGGCTTTATAAGTAGTTGTTTTAAATAACGATTTATTTTTTTTATGTGATGAAAGGTTATATTCTCAAGTTGTTTCATAAATTTGTATGGTCGAATTACTACTGTAATGAAGGCTGAATGATTTTTAAAGGGTTCAATTACTTTTTTTAAATTAAGATTTCTTTGTTTCCCTGATATAAAAGGGAGAATCAATGACAAATAAAACAAAATAAACAATTAAAAAAAACAGTTAAAGAAAACATTAGCATTCAGACAGATCATTAATGAAAATATTGCCCTTAATTTCACAATTGATCAATCCCTAATACATACTGTTTAAGAGTTTGAATGTTTTTTTGGCTGTGTTGATGTAAGTATATTTACATATGTCTGTTTTGCCTTTGCAGATCTCATTTCATGTTTACAACGAGGATCTCATTTTAGCTTGCAGCATTTGAGGTAAGTGGTTGACCTCTACATTTCCCTCTATAGAATCTGTTTCCCTTCAACAGTGAGTGTTTCTCAATTGTTATTCTGCTGTCTCTCAGTGTTTACTGCCCTGCTGGATGTAAGAACGTCACAGGGGATGTTTGGGGAAACTCTGAACAAGGTTACAGAGATGTAAGTAAACATGTTTAATTTCATACAGTTGTATTAGACTTATTGGACTGATGAGCTGAAGTTATTAATTGAATATCCCCTCTGCTACAGACATCAGTCTTGTGCAAGTCTGCAGTCCATGCTGGAGCTGTTTCTGATAGTCTGGGAGGTCACGTCACTGTGAATCGTGGGAGAAGTCTCACACTCTACGAATCCACCTTTGCCAATGGAATCCTTTCAAAAATGTGTGTCTGCTGTTCTTGTATTCAGAAATTCAATCTGCTGATATTTGATTTATGGAGAAGACATGTTATAGACTATGGAATGACCATTTAATTGTCTTCTTCTTGACAGGGGATCATTATCTGAAAAGAAGCTGCTCATCAGCAAAGGTATGAGCAAAGGTCATGACATTAATCACTGCATGTCGTAGGAAGTTTTCAAAGGGCATACCCAGTGTTTTTGCAGGTTTTAACCCATTTACTAGAAGTAACACATTACTTGCATGTCTGAAATCCCTAGGCTTCCTGTTTCTTTAATAATGCACTTCATCACATGGCAGTTAAAGTTACGGGCAATAAAGTAAACAGGATTTTCTGTTTATAAAAACACTTTCATCTGTCCATCCTTCCCTCTTGACCACGAACAGAATGCAACAACATCCTGAGTGTTTCTGGCTTAAATGCCTCATCGTTCTGGGATAAAAGCAGTCAGGAGAACTCAGTGGTCCGGTCCTCCAGAAACATTCCCTGGGCAGCAGGCAGTAATGATCAGAACCCATGGGTGGAGCTGGAGCTGAGTGACAGAAGCACTATCACAGGTAAGAATATCAAAATGACAAGGTTTTAAATATGCTTTTGTTTAATATACTTTAATAAAGCCTGCCTCTTGAAGGGCGTTGTTGACAATAAGAAACATAATAAACGTCACCAGATTTACCCTTTAAATGTTTCACTTGGCTGAATGTATCAGTTTTTTGTGTTAAGTGAAACCTCTTCCATCCCGTCTCAAATGTTCAAAAAACATGCTCTTGTTTTTTTTTTAGGGATTATAACAACGGGATCAAACGAGTACTACATAGAATCATACATTCTTCTTTTCAGCAAGGACAGAAAGAGTTGGAAGCTTAACAAAGGTGCCCTCAGCAAAGAAAAAAAGGTACGCATTGTACTATACTCACTGATGTTCACTTGATGGTTCCTATTGAGGCAAACAAAGCTGATGTGACCACTGAGTCTACACTGCAGGCTTCCTGATCTTCCCTGTAAATAATTAACTGGGTTGTCATGGTCCCCAGGTGTTTGAGGCCTACACCGATGGCCACTTGAGGGTTCTCAACAGCTTTTTTCCTCCTGTGGTGGCTCGGTTTATACGGCTTCAGCCCCTGAGCTGGCATGGCCGACCCTCAGTTCAGGTCCAAGTTTTGGGCTGTCCTGTTGCCAAGGCCACACCAAGGTCACGCTCACCTGCTGGTAGATATTCTAACCACTCATCAGAAATTAACCTGATCTGTTGACAGTGTGAATTTATGTCTGGACTGATATTATGATGTTACGACAGAATCTCCACCCATCAAAGTGAACATGGGCACACCACGCACGAGTCCCACTCCCACCCCCACAGAGGGTCCAGTGTTGGTGGAAACAAGACTGAGTATGTGCTTGTGTCACCTTCTAATTTCAAATGTGTACAATGAGGAAGAATACGTGTAAAAACAGCGTAAAATGTCCTTCTCTCATTCAGCTTTGTGTACATTGCAATAAACTGTATTCATTCCTCACACTTGTACAAGTGTTTACTCACTCAGACACCTGTTCTCCTGCAGGTTCCAGTCAGCCAGTAATAGTGGCAGTGGGAGTAGTGCTGGCGCTGTTGATGTGCGGAAGTTGTTTGTTGGCTGGAGTCTGGTGGAAGCGAAGGTACTATATGTTAATACTGCACTGAATGTATTTATTTACTATGTGCAGATGATTCATAACACATGAAGTACCGTCACTGTCCACGCTTTAATGCTTTTGGGGACTGATACTGAGGTTGATCATCATTAGGACTGTGACCATCAACTATTTTTCATAATTCATTCGTTTGCTGATTATTCTTTTTGGTTAATTGAGATTTTTCGCTTTTTTTCTTTTTTTATTTGGCCTAGAAAAAGACTGAAACAATTAATCCATTACAAAAATATTTTGCCTATTAGGTTTTTTGAAGACCAGTTCTTGAAAATTCTCTCAATGTTATCAAACAAATGCTCTGGCAAAAAATAAATGCCAGAATTGAATGATTGGACGGACCACCTGCCTGTCCATGTCAGCGGCACATGCAAGCATTGTGTATGACCGAAATCTTCCACATGACTCGGTGGTTATATTGCTAAAGCCTTTAGCACGCTAGTCACACAAGTTCAAAGAGGAAGTGCAGCTAAACTTGCCCAATGCTAACATGCGAGCTTGACGGCTGTAAGTACTAACAATAACCATGCTCATTATGATAATGTGAGGTGTTTTCTTACATGTTATTAAGATGTTAGGCAGTTAGTGATGACAACGATGCACTAAGCTCCTCGTGAGGGAGCAGCCTCTGAGGTTGACCTGAGAGGAGAAGTTTTGATTTCTTTCATCTGGATACCTTCAAAATCGAACTTCAAAATCTTGGTTTTGCTTACTTGGTTTCTCCAACTAATTCTTTCAGCTCTAGTGGTGATACTCCATCAGTCATAGCACACTTCACAAAAATGGCATCTAGTACGTACAATACTTACTCAGTGTAATACTCAGTGTTCATCTTCTTCTCCATACAGAAAAAAAGATTCACAGCTGAAGTACTCCTTACCCACAAGTAAGTCAAGTGCTTTTTGACTGTTTTCCAGTGTTCAGTCCTCAGTTAAAAAGCCTCTGACTATGTGTGTGTCTGTGTGTCAAGTAGATTGTCAGAGTTTCCAGGCAAAGAGTCTCCCCTGCCCACAATCAGAGCTCATCTCCTACCCTCTGGAGAGAAATGTCCATGATGCTCTACCCAGCCCTCCTCTTAATGGTGAGAATTCATAGAAACATCTTTTATAACAGAACACTGCTGCACCTTAGTGATACTGCTGTTACTATGAGCTGCTGCCTCTTTAATAGCTTTTTCATTGCCCATTCAGAGTTTACTGGTGATCTCAAGTTGTGAGCTCTGCCTGCCCTCCTCCGTGTTTCCTGCTCTAACAGTGTCTGGCTTCAGCGGTCAGTTTGAGGAGCTCATGCCAGGCCTGACAGGCAAACAGCTCTCTCCACGGGCTGTCCATTCTTTGCCCTGGCTCAGCCCATCACCCAGTCGCAGTATAAACATTCCTTTCTTTGGTCCACAGAGCCTGTCTGAAAGAGACCCTTTAATTGGAGCTCGATAAAGGGCGCTCAGCCTACTCACCCCCACCACCGCCACCAGTCCCCCTCTCAGCCTCCTCCATCCCATCCCCCTGCGAGGGGGCCCTTCACTGAGAGGTCCAGTGATAAACAGGACAGCGGGTCAAAGCTAAGACAATCAAAGCCCTCACCAAAGCCCGTCTAATTAAAATAGCTCTGGTTCTGAGTCTCCCCGTGGGCTCTTGAGTAAGGTCTAGGCCTCCCACACCACAGCCTCTTCTGCGGGGGCAAACGGTAGAGGCTGGTCGGATATGAGTGCAACACTGTCTGCCCCCGTCCCCGTGATTAGAGAAGACATTGTTGGTGGCCAAGCAGCTCATGCAGGGCTCCACGTTGGCCTGGTATGAGACTGCTATTGAGTAGAGGAGAAGCATTTCCCAGAAATTGCAGCACAAGATGCAATTGATCCTAAAATAGTTTTTTTTTCCCTGCTGATGAAAGGATGCTGCTCTGTTCCTGTTTAATGAAATCTTTTCATTACAGTAATGGAGAATTAGAACAGCTAATAAAATGGCTGTTATTTCCTTTGCATATTCCCATATTGGAAATATGGCATATGTGTAAACCTCTCTGGCATCAAACCTGATTTAGACTCAGATTTTATTGTCTTGAAGTCTTGAAGATACAGAGCTAAAACTGCTTAAGCTCTCCCAACATGCTCGTTTGAACCGTGCATAGAGGTCTATTCTTCACCTTGGAATTGCATTTACCATAAAAAAGAAAGATTCACTTACTTAGCTATTTTGCAGCTTTTAGCAATACGCTCAAATGGTCGTTTATAGGTGTTTTAAGGTATTTAAATGATTATTAAGAAGACACTTTGTGTCTGGTTAATTCAAGAGTTATATTACATTACTGTGATGGTCCACAGATGCCCTATGATTAGAATTAATGAAAATTAAATTTACTGGGGAAGCTCACTAGGAATAAGGACTCTTTCTAAGTTTAATAGGAGCCATTTCATCCTGCACAGAGGAGCAGTGAAAGATTAAAGAGTTCATGTTTCCATCCTTTAAAACAAAATTCCTGTCAAACACAAGACACAGAGAAATTGACAACTGCAACCTCATCCGGCAAAAGGCTAAGACTCCGATGTAAAGCAAAAGGCAACTAAAATACAGTTGTGGTCAGTGACAGGTAGATCCTCAGAACCAACAAATTCAGTGTGTAAAAACAAGGTCCAGAGTTTGGCCAGCCGTGTGTGCAGAGTGAGGTTTATGTGTCTTAAAATTCAAGGAGTCTGTGAGATTTAGTCAATATTAAATATCGTAATTTTCCAAAATATTATTGTAAAGAATCTTTGAGCACCTGAATGTGTGACAGGTCCATTGGAGGATGGTGCAACTTGATGCGAATGAGAAGTACTCTCACACAATGTCTCGCTTACTGCTTAAATATATTTACACTGTTCGATCTGTTCAAACAACTGATGAAGGTCCGACAGACCAAATCATTGTGTAAATACGTACTTCAGCATTTTCATTATTATCAGTATAACACATATAGTTACATTAATATTAAGATTAAAATCCCATGCCTTTAGGACCTTGTCTACAGTTATATTGGACAGCAAAAAAATCTGACAAAATCTCATCAAAAGGAGCCGATTAAGTGTAGTCTTCTTTTAATTGAAATACAGTGCAGGATTTAGCCTTCACCTGCTCGGGACATTTGCAATCAAAGGTAAATTAAGTTTCAGAGCTTGAGGTCTGCCATGCAAAAAACTATGTCCACAATTAGGACCCGTCGGCTGGAATATACTAGTACAAGAGCAGCTTACACGACAAGCTACATGAGAAAACACCAAAAGTGATGGCTGCAAGTAACATATGATAACATGGACAAACATTTCTTTTAAAATAGACTCATCAGCTCTTACTGTCACAGTGATTGAGGCAAACTGTGTGAAACTTGTACAGAGCGTGCAAAGTCCAAGAACACTGAGTGTTTAATGAGACTTGAATGAGAAGACTGATGCCACTCTCATATGTGTCTGTTCAGCCAGTATCTTAGAACAAAGACTGGCACCAGGGGGGAAACAGCCAGCCTGCCTCTGGCCATCAGCAACAAAATCCGCCTACCAGCACCTATAAAGCTCTCCAAATAACACTTTAGTTTCTTGTTTGTTTAATTTGCACTAAAACTGACGTGTAAAAGCGTCTATTTGCCGCTTTTACGAGCGATCACGTGCTGCACTACTACTTGGCCGGGACCAGTAACTCTCTGGAGTCTCTGCTGGTTGCCTGGCAACTGCTCAGTGCTGACAGAACCCACAGAACTGACCGTACTACAAATTGAAAAAAACATATAAATCTAATATTAATATTGGACTGAAACTGATCTGGCATTTGTGTTGATTTTAGCTGATGCCCATGCCAGTATTTGTTGCACCCCAAATTAATCAAAATTCAATCTCAGACTGTTTTTTTCAATGTTTTCCAGACTATGCCGAGCCTGCTGTTGGACAGAAAGTTGGTTCAACATTTAGACCCTCCTCAGACGAGGGCTACACCACCCCCTTCACCTTCAGCCACTATGACACTCCCGGAAACCTGCCAGAGTACGCTGAGCCTCTTCCACCGGAGCCTGAGTACGCCACACCTTTCAGTGAACAGCTCTGTGACCCACACGGACCTCCTCTAACAGCCCCTAACACTGGTACCAGGACAACGTCCAGCCACACTCAGTATGACTGCCCCTCACACAGGATGCTATCTAATGGCTACTGCACTCCTGCTCTACACGCCAGCGGCCCGCGACCAATCAGTGTTGTTTACGCTGAGCCCAAGTCATGTGACTCTTTGCTACGTAAGCACACGTATGAGCAGCCGTTGTGAACCCAACTGACATGGAGAAAAAGACTCCTGAGCCTTCTAAAATGTGACTTTGGACCAGAGGACCACATGATGTGTTCTCCAGTGGACACTAAGCTGGACAGTGTCGTCCAGAGCATACTGACAGAGCTGAACGTCCAGCGAGTGATGTACCCAGAGTTAGGAAGACACTTTGGACGACTATGCATAAATGAGGGTACACCACTCAGAGTAGATGCGGATGCAGATATTTCCTTCTAGGAAGTATGTAGATGTACAGTGGAAATGTCCTGTGATGCACAGAGAGAATGCAGGTTCAGTCATCAGTGTCTCAGAGATACTGTTTATTGAAATGTTTAATCACAAACTGCACTTTCAGAAAACACATACAGCAATGTATGTCTATTTAACAGGTTAACGCAAAAATATACATATTGTGTGAAATTTGTGTTCACAATGTATAATTTCAACATGTTTTTTTTTTTTAAAAACAAACAAAAAAACAACATTTACTAAGCACTATAAAGGGACACTGAAACAAATGGTTACTGTTGATGCAATGATTGTGTGTAACCACTAGGTGGCTCTCTTGAGCTTTAAACATCTAACAACAATGTTTGTCTGCTGGTTCACTTTCCTCAGATAATAACCATCCATTTCTAACATACTTACTGAAGTAACAAACAGTGGTTTAGAAAATGATTGGATTACAGTAGTGTAACTCAAAAAGGCACAACAGGTAAGGTGACGCTGTGATTAGGAAGGAGGATCAGCCTAATGCAGTGTCCTTGAGCAAGAAACACATACCTCAAACAAACTCCAGAGCTGTTGTCATGTTGGCTGGCAGAGTGTCACAAAACCTTGACATTATAAAACAATTCCAGTGTGAGGCCGTCTTGTTTTTTGAAAGTCTTTACCACGGTGCAGCAACTTTCCCATAAGTGAGAAACACTTGAAGAATTAAGTCAAAATACCAACTATGCAAAGTCCTTTGGATTGTCTCAGATGGGAGATACAGGTATTGAACAAATTAAATTACTAAAGATCTTAATTTGTTGTTAACACTGGCTGAAAATAGAAAATTGTACTTTTTCCTGTTACAAGGGTCAGGTGGCAGTGATAGTCCTCCGTTATATATCAAAGTGTTACTAAAAGACCCTCAGAAATGTAAATTTCTAGAAATACTTTTGTGGTGTCACATTTAGCGATGAATTCGCTAACCTCTTCTTCAGCTGAGTAAGGCACAATAAAACAACTGTATTCAGAAGAAGTACTTGAGGAGTTGGCCTGGTGTGTGTTTAAGGTTATTTTAAGGTTGACCTCTAGCAGTGATGAATCTGCACAAACGGACAACTGAATGCCTCAATTACAAAAGTGTCAACCAATCTGAACGTCATGGAAGCTCCTATCTGCCAGTTAAAGAGAAAAAATGATCGAAATGTATTTATATTCCCATTTAAGTCATTAGTATTAGGAGATACATGATCAAAATCATTATATTTAATCTCATAATCTCATTCAGTGTCCTAGTTTTGATTTTTTTTTTATACATTTGATTTATCTCTTTGCATCGCATTATTTTGGTCATTTGATATCATATTTTTGGGCAGAAATGGGCTTCCGTACAACTTTTATCTTTTCAGTAATCAGAAAAACAGGCATAGTTTAGATTCAGAATATAAAATATGAAGAATTCTCTCTTGGAATCCTTTAAAGAATTCACACATTTGTAATTGAAACACTTGATTGAAGCCTATAAAAATATTGTGCAATATCAGAGACTTTTCAAACTGAAAAGAGTCCTAACACGGTAACACTTTAAATGTTTTGGAGGTTTTTTTTAACCTCTATTTGCTCTGGTGTTTCCAGGATTTTCATGTTGTGATGTATTCATAGACTGCTTTTTCCAACCCTCTCATTTGTGCTTAACTCTTTCCTCTGTCCCTCCTCTTCCTCCTCCTCCTCTTCCTCCTCCTCTCTCCCCTCAGAGGAGTAGTGCATCAGAGTCTGGTGTCTGTTCCTGGACGGAGCATCCTTGAAACGCAGCCCACAGTCTTCACATGCATACAGCAGCCCCTCTCTGTTGCCGCCTGGGTTTGCGCCCTCTGACTGAGATTTGCTCTCGAGCAGAACCAAGGAGGATGACGCGGGAGAATCTCTGACACTCAGAGCTGCATGTGAGTTGCTCTCCGCGCTGTTGGCTGAGTTTAACCCAGCTCCTGCTGGAGGAAAAGTCCTGGGACGCCCGAGGGGATAGCCGCGGCCTGCTGGTCCCTCAGATGCACCCCCAGCTCCCGCCTCTCCGGCGTGCTCAGGGTTCAGTCCGTGGACTGTGCGGTAGTGGAAGCGGATCCCGGAGCGGTTGGAGAAGCCTTTCCCACAGATGCTGCAGATGAAGGGCCTCTCTCCTGTGTGGATGCGGGTGTGGATCTTCAGAGCACCTGACTGGGTGAAACACTTCCCACACTGGACGCAGCGGTAGGGTTTCTCTCCTGTGTGGGTCCTCTGGTGGGCCCTGACCCCGGCCAGGTGCGGAAACCCCCTGCCGCAGAACCCACAGGAATACGGCCTTTCTCCCGTGTGGATGCGCCTGTGGATCTTCAGAGCCCCGGACTGGCTGAAACTCTTCCCGCAGTCGGAGCAGGAGTAGGGCCGGGCGCCGGTGTGCACGTTGAGGTGGATGCGCAGGTTGCTGTGCGAGTTGAAGGCCCTGCCGCACTCCGTGCACAGGAAGCCCGGCGGCTTGTGCGCGTGCTCGGAGCGCTGGTGCTGCAGCAGCTGGGACGGCCTGGGGAAAGAGGCGGAGCAGTGCATGCAGGGGTGCAGCGACAGCATGTTCGCCCTGCCTCTCTCCTCTGGCTGCTGGGGTTGTCTGTGCTGGTGGCGGCACTCCTGAGTGCAGGCGGGCAGGGCGTGCTGGCAGGACAAGCAGGGGAAAGAGCCGGGGAGCTGCGGAGCGTGAGGGCGCGCGAGCTGGGGGCAGGGCAGGCACGAGGCTATGGGACAGTGGTGGTGGTGGAAGTGATGGTGGGCGTGGGTGTGAGAGAACGGGGAGTCCGCGCCCTCCTGCTGGCTCAGGATCTGGGTGCAGGCTTGGAGGCTGCGGTGGCAACACAAGCAGGGAAACATGGAGAGGTGGGACAAGGACGCTCTGGAGGGAGGAGCGTCCGGGTTGTGGTCCGGGCTCCGAGTCCCTCTGCCGGCCTCCTCCCTCTGCGGTCGGCTGGACGTCCGGGTCTCCAGCTCGGGCGCCGTGGTGGTGCTGCTGCTCTGCTCCGTGTCCGACAAGTGGTGGCGTAAGGAGTACGCGGAGTAAGGGCAGCCAGGGCAGGCGCAGGCATAATGCACATCTTTTTAAAAAAAAAAAAAAAAGAAGAAGAAGAAGAAGCAGAGATTAGAGCGACATGAGGAATATTCCCATTAAAATGACTGAGCTCTCACCTTCCCTCCTGTCTCGGGCCTCTCCCTTCCTCTGCGATGCCCCAGGCGGCATCTGTCTGCCAGGCTCTGCCACAGACTTGTCTTGGGCAGGTCGAGGCGGTTGCAGGGCTTCAAGCGACGCTACACCACCTACACCAATACCGCCACCCACGCCACCAACGGAAGCAGCAGTCACGCCCCACGCTGCGTTCAGCACATCTGGCTGATCCTTTGAAGTGTTTCCAGATGTGATAAGCTCTCCAATGAACTGATGCATCTCCATCCAGGAGCACTGAGCATGCTGCTGGGAAGTAAAGGCGCAGTTAGAGAGTCTGATCGCATTAAACAAGTAAGAAGGGGAAAAAAAACGTGTGGAAGCTTCACGACTTCGCCTGAAAACATTGGCTGCTGTCTGATTTTAAATAACTGGGTCGACTACTTACAATGTCGCTGCACTTGTCTTTGTCCATGGATTTAAACCAGCGCCGGTGCTGCCGACAGATCCGCGGAATATTTTTGACCTCAGCGATTTCAACGCGGCCGACAGCGGAGTTCAAATCAATGAGAACAACGCAGTAATACACATGTTATTTATGACATGATTACGTCTCTCCTGCAGCCTGCTCCCGTCAGAACATCGCCGTCACCCAGCGGACATTGTATTTCCGGGTTGTTGTGATCACGTGACATGGGTTGTAGATCCCTTTTTTTTCTTCGTTTCACTTAAAAATACAAAATTCACTCGAAAAATATACGTAAATAAATATTTTTTCATATTCAATATTTAGATAATTAAAATAATAACTTTTGAGTGTGTGTGTGTGTGTGTGTGTGTGTGTGTGTTTTCAATAGTAGTTTGCGAGAAATGTAAAGTTGGAAGTCTGGTTTAGATTGAGGGAACTCCAAACAGCATATTACAGGAACACCGAGAGAATTTGCAATAATAATCGTAAGTAGTAGATTATCTCCAAACATGTTGAACTTGGATGTGTTTTAACTAATTAAAGGTGCACAATGTAGAGAAATATCTTCATCGACTCAATTTTTTTTATATGCCTAAAAAACTAAATAAACAAATTATCTTTGTTAAATGACTGATAAACTGAATAAACAAACTGACCTCAAACGACAACACAGCTTCATACCGTTCTTACTTTGTGCATATGTGGCGGACCCTGCCACCTTTGTAGCTTCAAAGCGGCCTCCGGGGACCTTGTTTTCCTCTGAGAACAACTTGTTTGTTTACTTATGGAAAACATATAAACATTTTGGAGTTTGTATTATTACCTAATTAACAACTGTACATTTTAAAATTCCGAGTTTGAATTTCTTCTCTAAAACTCCATAGTGCTCCTTTAAAACCAAATCATTGCCCAAATTAATCTGGGTATAACTCTTAACTAATCATCACAGTTGGATCATTATTATGATTTGCTAATTAAAGCAGAGATTCACAATAGGATGTCAGTCCAGTGATGTTTTTTTTTTATTATCGACCATTTATCGGTTACTGAACTGTAAAAATGATAGCTGATGAATACAGAAGCCATTACTGTGCTGTAAGGGGCTTAACAAGCACAACATCTATACACACTGATACAGACAGTAGTGATTTGCACCTTTTTCAGTTTGTTTGTGCGCCGATAAATGGAGGGAAAAGAGGGAAACAAGAATGACTACAGCACATCCCTCGCAAAACACAGAAAAAGGAAAATTAAACCGTCACTTATCTATATCAGCCGTGAGGAGCAGGTAATTCTGGTTATCAGTAGTGACTAAAAGATCCATATTGTGCATCCCTAGTCACAAGTACTATACAGTAAATCCACATGGGAAATATGCTGGTTGTGATAATGTTCTCAAATATATGACGAAAGACAGGATCTTCAGAAATGTCTGTCTAGTCTAATCAGGCTGGGAAATTAACACCAGGCTTCAGCCAAATGCTGAGGCTGGGGCTGATAAATTTCAAAAAACATAATCACTAACTATTGAGTGGCTGGTGATTTCAAACATGTATCTGTCGGTGGCTGGCAGGCATTCACATTTTTAAAGAGTTAATTTCCCACCGAAACCATCTCTTAAGAGTGAACCTCCAGCTCAACATTGTGCTCTCAGTCTTGTCTCATGCACACACACAAACACACAAGGCGACAAAGAATGACTGATCTCGTATAAAGAACAACTCTTTATTTTGCCTTGAG
>CAEMYA010000161.1:4918687-4940339 GCA_903131615.1 Diplodus sargus
AAAAAAAAAAAAATGTCCAAAGATACCTGCAGACTTTAAAGATTCAGTAATGACAGAATTATTGATCAGTACCATTATTTACATTCATTCAACAATAGTAATAAAAGGTCAAGTTCCGATTTACACACAATGCACATTTTTTCAAGTTTCAGTTGAATACTATGAAATCCAGTGTTTTCATCCAACTTAATACATATTATTAAACCTACAGACTCCCCTCCCTCAACACACTCACAAAAACCAGTGCATAAAAAGGTAAAAACCAGGGATATGTTTGTTTAATGAAGCGAGAAATCCTGGACAATATTGCATAGGCCTCAAGACCGTTACAGTACCACTTTGCTCCCGTAGCCCAAGCCGTAAGTGTTACCCAAGACGCAGGTAAAACAAATGCAATCATGAGCTTACAAACTTGGAATGTAAATTACAGAAGAAACAAAAATCTTTCTTACTCTAAATGACAGGTAAATGTGAGAAAGACACTGGATTTCTTCAAGATGGTTGAAAAAGTAGAAAAATTGCTTGAGTACGATGATAGATACTGATAAGACAGACATATTATATACAATATTGAATAGTATGGCTGCATCTGAAACTCAACACTTACATTCTATTCAGTATGATAAATCAGTATGCCAGATTTTTTAGTATGTCTGACAGTGCACACTACTTCTGAGGAAGTACGCAAAACACTGTACACCGAACCCGCATAAATATCCCACAATGCAATGCAGGGGTGATGAAAACATCAACTACAAAACAGATCAAGCGACCAAGGCAGCTTTGGCGTTACGTTAATAATGCTTCCACGTAATTGTAATATTGCATTTTGCTAGGTGCAACACTTTTATTTTTTATTTTAGTCTATTGTTGGTGCGGGTTACCACGGTTACACATCTTAAACCGACTCAGAAAATGACTGATGAAGTGAAAGATAGTACAAGTATCAAGAATGTAGTGCATAGTATGTGATTTCGGACACGGCGGCAATCATTCTGGCTGCAGTTGACCACCTCTATATTTGGTTACGTAGTGACAGGTACAGTAAAAACAGAAGGTGTGTCCTTTGCAGGATTTAGGCGGGGAATGTGCTTACAGATGTTTTATTATTCTCTTTTTTGTAACTTAGCTCTATCAGCATAAGGCCTTGTAGGAGGCCTTGGAAGGTCAACCTCCATCTTAATTTCTTTCTCCTTCGGCTGTCAAGATCTAGATTACCACAAATCAAGACTGAGGCTCGTCCTTAATGTCTATTATTAGTTTAGAGGAGAGATCCACTGGATCCAATCCAAACCTCTTCACTTCAGTTAATGTATCTGTCTCTCCTCGGTTTAGTTCAACATTCGCATTGTTGTCACTGCTTTTAATTTCCTGTTTTTCAGAGCCTCCTGTAATCTCAAAGTCTTCTGGCTCACCTTTCACAGGAAGAAGAGGACTGTCACCCACTGCAGACTTTGATGAGTTACACTTCCTAGACAAATCCAGAGGTGCATCGTATTCTGGATCCCGTTTGATCCCAGTTACCAAATCCAAGGGGGCATCGAGTGGCGCTCCGAGAGCAGCATTTGCTCCGAGGTGTTGCGGCTGGAACTGCACAGCTGAACCTGGTAGTGTCGGAGAGACTGCAGGCGGGAGGGTCAGGCCGTTGGATTGAGTCGGACAGATGGGAACCAACAAAACGAGATTGACACCTGGAGGCGGTTGTTTGTCGAGGGTTAGCTTCCATAATCCATCTGCTGGACTGGAACCTGCAGACTCAGCCTCCGTCACAGGTCCTGGACTACAAGAATCATTCACCAGTGCAGCCGTCTTAGTGACGGTGTTTGTTGGAGTCGCTGAGTCTGAATTTGCCTTGAGCATTTTTGCCTCGGATGGAGAGCTCTTCGGGGCCGGGCGTTTTTTGGGTGCACTCTAAAATGAGAAACACAACAAAAACAACCCAGGGACATTATGAATTATATAACAAACAAGTGTGACAGGTCAGTCGAATCAAACTTGAGGTTTGTGAGTCAGCTGCCAAGTTCTCGTAATTTCTTGTATCAAGATGTTACTTTGCAGAAGCAAACTTCCAAATTCTGGGTCTTACAGTTTCTGCTCTTACATGCAGCTTCAAGATGACAAATGCACAGTTAATAATTACCTGACTCAAGCAGTTTTCCTATTACTACAATTTCATTTTCATATAAGGTTGAGTCATTCAACGTGTATTCTTGTTAGGCCGAAATGAAACCAGCTGCTGTCTGGAAAGGACGGAAATCCCTTTAAAAATGTGTCCTTTAAAAGAATAACTTAACTCCAGTGCGAGATCTTGTTTTTGATGACCACCATTACCTGTTGGTTTGGTGCAAAAAATTTACAAGTGTTCTCTGGGACGCAGTGACATTACTGTTGGCAGTTACATGTGCAGCAAAACATGCCTCGGACCACGCCCCACCATGTCCTTATTGCTAGGTGTGGTGGGTGCAACAGGTTTAACAATTTACGAGATAAGGAAGTGAAATATAGCTCGTCAGCCGGGTAAAAAGCAAAACTTGGCTGCCAGTACAAAGTGTTATTTGTATTAAACAAAATATATTCTCCCTTTCAAACTTTACATCACTGTATTGGCTCACACTCACCGCAGGCTGGGGTGTTTGTCCACAGGTCTTCAGGTGGCTGTCGTAGCTCTGCTGGTGGGGAAAGCCCAGTCCACAGCTCTGACAAAGGCAGGGGGCATTCCCTGCATGACCGCCCATGTGAGACATTAAAAGCAAGGCCGAGCGGAACCCCTTTCCACATTCGGCGCATTTCAGCACTCTCTGATGAGCCCCAGCATGTTTCTTCAGCTCTTCTGTAGTGACAAATCTCTGCCCACACTCCAAACATCGGATCTCGTCCCCTTTAGGCTCCTGATTGCCCCAGCAGCCGGTGTCCTTTTTGTGCTGCTGAAAGTCCTCCTGACTGAGAAACTCTCTCAGACACGCCACGCAGTGAATGCGCTGGGGTTCACATTTGTGTTGCCGGTACAATTTCGCCAGGCGGAAGTGGCGGTGGCATCGCATGCAGGTGTAAGGCAACAAACCGAGATGGGAGAAGCTGTGCTTCAGGAGAGCATTCTTGTTAGTGAAGATCTTTGTGCAGTCTGTGCATCTAAAACTGTTGAAGCACGTCTTCTTCTGATGGCGTATGAGGGATTTTTGACAGGAGAAATTGCGGCCACATTTATCACATGCGATATACATCAGATCTTTGTGTAACTGCACATGATATTCACACTCCTTCAGGTTAGTAAACACACGTTTGCACAGGTCACACTCGTAAAACTCATCCTCGAGGTGAGTTCTTGACAGGTGGTTGGTCAGATCGTCCTGTGACACAAAGCACTTCAGACAGACGCGGCACCGGAGACGATCCTGCTTGATCTGGGCATGCGTGCGCAGGTGGACTCGGTAGTTGTAATTCTGGCAGAAGCGCTTTCCACATTCGGCACAGCAGTACGGGCGAGCTCCAGTGTGCAGATTCATGTGGTCCTGAAGCTTGAATTTGGAGGGCAGCTGGAGATCACAGACACTGCAGCGGGAGTCGCCCAACTCTGGAAAAGAGAAGCAGAGTCAATAACATTCTTGTTGTTAGGTTTCCTCCAACGATGCTCACACAGTACATATCAATATAATATAGAAGACATAACACAAACAAAGTGTAGGAACAACTTTGAATATATCTAATAGAATGAAATCAAATTAACTGTCATATAAAATAAATTACTATGCTGGACTGGTGTACAGCAGTAAAATGATTTAACTGTAATGTAAACAGGTTGTGCAGTAATGTAGTAAATGTATGCGCTTAATGAGAACCTGTTATAGACACAGGATTTAAGCGTAAAGCAAATAAATATACAGCATCTACTGTGATGGTTTTAAAGTGCGGCAAGAGCAGGGCTGCCCAAAGTGGGGCCCGCGGAACAAAGCTGCCCCACCACATGGTTCAATTTGGCTAACTTTTGTCTGAACGAATAATTAGAATCTGTGAACGACTGATGTTTTGCACAAAGAAATTAGATCCGAGGACCATTTTGCATTTGAACAATACAATAGGTGTCTTTGGCCTGTGGCCCATAGATAATTTTTAGTTTTAGCCCTCTAAGAGAAAATGTTTGGACTGTCCTGTGCAAGAGGATTCATACAAATGTAACAACTTATTCAAGGCAGGTCATGATTGAGCAGGGGAAAAAAGATCAGGATTTTGTAAATAATGTGCAAATGTCTGGATGATTTATCAGCACACATACACTCACTCATGATTTTTTAAAGAGATAGTTGGGGGGTGATGGGGGAATTTTCTCTTATTTTCTGTTCAAAAAATTATACACAGTAATGATAATTACCATAAAAATACCAAAACCAGCTATGTGTTGGTCTGTCTATAAATAGTTTTAAAATTTTCCCCACACTGTCCGTTGCACCCGGCCTCAAGCCCATGTGGTTCTGCAGTGTAATACCTTTTTAACAAACAGATCACAAGTATATTCACAGTACTCAAAACTAGTTAGGGATACTGGGATATGGGTGCACATATGCATGTGCATGTCAAATGAAACGTGTCGCATTATTTTCGGGAACCAAAAATATTTTCAAAACACCAAATAAAATCAGATACATCACAGAATAAACAATTAAGTGAAGCACTAAAAAGTCCATATTTCAGCTTGGGGCTTTGCTTTCTAGAAAATCTTACATAAACAGGAGTAAATACTGCATTTGTTTGGGGTCTATTTTCAGTGGTGGTTAACTACAAGTTTGGTACTGCAGTAGTAAGTACTTCTGGCAGCAGGAGGGTGTAGGTGTAATCAGGTTGCAGTAAACTACAGTGCTCAGGTTCATCGTAATGACGGAACATGTTGCCCAGTGCAACAGCATGGATTATTTGTGTTATGGTTGGAGTTTTTGGTCAAAATGGTGGTCAATGGCAAAGAGAAACTATGTGCATCAGGGTTTAGCTGCACAGACAGTGTTCGTCACTAGGATCAGTTCACTGATGGTTCCTATCTTCTCGTGTTGACATATTCAGTTATAGAAATTGTACAACAATCTATAGTCACCGGCTCTATAACGACACACTACTGGATCCTTATGATTCAAAGATAATCAGTCCTACCATTGTTGAGTCCCTCCTCGTCCTCATCATCCTCATCCACCTCTTCTTCCTCATACATCTCTGACACGTCGCTGTCGTCTGAGTCATCCTCCTCCTGTGCAGTGTCACCATGTTTCTTTCCTTTTTTATCCTGTCCAGTGATCAGCTGTGGAGGGTCTGTGGCGTCAGCTCCAGCAGTCGCATCATGTGCTGAGGGCTCCGACGGCTCATCGTGCGCCGTCTCTTTGTCAGCCTGCTCTTCTTGTAGACTTTGCGCGGAGTTTAAGGGTTTACAGCGTCCTGTCTCGATGTTTGAGGTCGGCAGGATGTCTGGAAATCCCAACTCTGTCAGCTGGATATCGATGGTGTACTCAATGGACATGACTGCTGGCTGGGCTGAGAAGGCTGCAGGAGTCATGACAGGCAGAGAGGGACAGGTTTTTACTGAGCATTTTGTTTTCACACTCACAGTCACGGGCTGAAATTCACGACACTAGTTGGGGTTTATGTTTATTAATAAACTCAAAAAGATAGTATTGTAATAAATGTTCGTTTGGCTTACCTGTCGAGTGACTACATGTGTGGCTGCTGTCCTCGGTCTTTGTCTTCTTCCTGGTACCTTCTATGGAGCTTGACGCACACCTTCCCCGCAGACAGCCATGGTCGACACACCTTAGCGCTGCTCACCTGGCAGGAGGAGCTGCTGATGGTACGCCGTCGCTCGAGGCTTCACCCTCCTTCTTTGCTTTATTTATTTTTTTTATTTTTTTATCCCGTAAACAAATGAGAAGCGCGTGCCGTAGGAAAAAAGGAACAAGGTTCGCCAACACTACGTTGGGGGTAGAGATGTAACAATTAGCCGTTTAGCTAGCAGCAAACCTACTAACTGGCGCAACCCCGATGGATGATAGAGAGGAGCTGAAAATGAGGGAATCAACTGAAGCGACACAAGGAGAGGAAATACCTGCGCATGCGTGAGCGCCCCCTAGTGTCCCGGAGCGGTATTACAACAACCATCAAGTGTTTAACCAGGTGGATGAGTTAACACCACCAGTTCAGATGGAAATACCCCACCCTTTTGCTGATAAAGATTTTTCTTATATATATATATATATATATATATATATATATATATAGTTCTCAGTCATCCAGGTCATGGTACTTCTAAGTACTGTATCATAGGCAACTACACTTGTTTCAGTTTCTTGAAGACGTTTCACCCTTTCACCCAAGTTCTAACAAACTAGAAGTGAGTGCGGGAATGTCCTTACAGAATTGTTATGGACATCTGTGAGCTGTGAGTTTCAGAGTCATTAGGGCCACATGCGGGTCGCTGACCAAACCGGCCTTCATGTGGGTTGCTGGTGCTGGGTGAGCCCAGGTGTGAATGGCTGTTAAGCTGTCTGGGGAGGGAACTCAGTACTGCATTCTAAGTGGGTTAGGGTTAGGGGTGATAAGTAATGGTGTAGGCCACCTCCTCCTCGGAGTTCAATGCAGCCGGGACTGAACAGATTATTACATTTCGGTCAAAACTAGAGAAAAATAATTCCTGATAATATATGCTGGTAAAGAACCAGCATATATTACTGGATTATTATTTCTCATGGCTATTATTATGAGTGTCAGCTCTGATAACTTTATACTGTATATTACTGTTTTCACAATATTAACATTTTTCATTTGTGCAATATATTCATTTAAATATTTATCTGCAACGTTACTATAGCTATAAAACAAATTTACTTTAGTAAAGGTACAATATCTTATTCTGAATTCTAGAAGTAGAAGTACAGCAGCGGGAATCAGAAGAACTAATAGTCACCAGTAAAAACTGGTGATGGAATGAAACTAAGAACATTTACTCAGGTATTGTACTTCAGTACAAGTTTGATGTACTTGCACTTCAGTACTTTATACTTCCACTCCACAACATTTTGGAGGCAAATAATGATTTTGATGAATGACTTTTAACTCCACTTAATTTATTTGATCAAAAAATTCAATTCAGCCTTTTTTAGTTACATTGTTAGGCAGAAAAATCTTATCCAGGACATGGCCCATGTTAAGGGTCTAATTCATGGGTTCATCACACAAAATACAAGAACACCTGTCAGGTTCCTGCATTAGAAGTGAGAACAAAGACAAAAAGGCAGGTTATTTCTTCAGCAGCCTCCCTTGGGACAGCATGTTTTATTACATTTTTGCAGTGTCCAGACACATTGCAGTGGGGGAGAGAAACAATCCAATCAGTGAATAACACATGATATACACAGTTCCTTATGGGACTCTATCGCATTAAAGAGCCATGAGTTCCATTTAAGAAATGTCTAAGACATGAAGTATTATTCTAGTAAGTGAAAAGATAAATCAGGATTATAGTGGATCATTTCTGCCCACATGCCAAACACTCCACATCGAATCTGGAGCACTTAGCCAAAATACATTTTTAGCAGAACATAATTGGGTTATTTTAAAATTCTTCCTCAATGAGACTTAATTTAGAAAGGAACATAATCAAAATATTAAGTGTAAAAAATGCAAAAATATGAACCAGAAGCTGTACATTACACATTTCTTTTGACAAACTGTCTAAACATTCAAACATAGTATCTCTACTAGGAATCTATTATGCTTCAAAGTATGTACTTACCCAATCAGTTTTGAAAAAACAAGAGGAAAAAAACATAAAAAACATTTTGTTTTAACCACAAAGTGAGTCGAACAACTCAAAGACAAAGTAATAAATTCACACCACACGCATTTCAAGCTTAAAAAAACTGAAACAAATCATTTAAAAAGTTAATCAAAACAGTTTGTTTTTACAAATAAACTATTGTTTTTGACAAAGGGTGTAATACATCGATTTAACAACATTTGGTTAGTCAATTAAGGAGATGTGTCTGTTTGTCCAAAATTTCAACAGCTCAAAATCAAAACTCAACTTTAAATCCAAGACTTGCTAAAATGTCATTTTCAAAACTATTCCAAACTCATCTGAAACCATATTTGGGAGCATCAGATCTCCAATGTTAAAAGAAAAAGGACAATTCCTGACTAAAATCTTCAAAAACCACACTCTTTCTCCAAAGTCCCCATGTCTCAATTATCTCTTTGCACTTGGGTTTTCAGGTTTTTCCTCTGGGTGGCTTTTCTCGTGAGCTTTCAAGGTGCGCTCACGACCAAAGCTCTTCCCGCAGGTTTGACAGGCGAAGCGGCCCACAGCATGAGCACGCGACATGTGAGCCTCCAGCTGCTCTGGACGGGCAAAGCTCTCTTCACATTCCTCACAGGGATGGGCTTTCCGTGGGGTGTGTTTCTCCTTCTTGTGAGCGCGAAGCTGAATCAGGCCAGGGAACATGAGGTCACACTCGGGACAGGGGTGCTGACGGGACGTGACAGGATCTGCTTTAGCTTTCTTCTCCTTTCCCGGAGATTGACCATCATCCTCGGAACTCTTCTTGTTTTCTGTTTCTGAATTAGCTGCAGCTTTAGAAGGACGACCACGCTTTGCTCCGACTGCTTTTCCCTTTTCCTCTGCCGGAGGTGCTACCGCCGACTCTGCTGTGCTGCTCACCTTCACTGCCTCCTCAGACACTTCTGCCTCATCCTTCTTTTTCCGCTTTCCCTTTTTCTCAGCAGCTGCCACATCTTCAGCTTTGGTAGGCCTTCCGCGTTTCTTGTTGGATGAAGCGGTGCCGTTGCATTGCTGACCTTCAGCTGACTCCTGGTGCACTATCAGCTCTGATTCTGTTTCAAAGCCCTGACCACACTTCTTACAGCGGTGGGTTTTCGCAGGGTCCTCCGGCTGTTCTGCAGTCTCTACGTCTGGGCGAGGATGTTGGGTTAGGCGATGAGTACGCAGCAGTCCAGCACTCCGGAAGGTTTCATTGCAATCTTTACATACCAACTGTTTCTCTGGACACACCTGTCTTCTATGGGCTGTGAGCTGTGAGGATGAGAAGGTAAAAAGGAACATTAAGTATAAGCTAGACTGTTTTTTTATATTTCGACTTTGGCATTCATGGTGTTAATAAGTTTGAATTCTGCCAATGAAATAAAAAAAATATATATACTTTTACTTTATACTCACTTCAGAGAAGGTCTTGAAGCTCTCCTTGCAGTGGACACATTTGAAGGGCTTGTCGTCCTTGCTGTGTGTTGGCTGGTGCTGTGTCAGTTCCTCAGATGACAGAAATGTGCGGTCACACACATAGCATGTGAACAGTGTGTTTCCCTGGGAAGACATACAAAAGAGGAGTCAAAGTTAGAACTATTTGTAAAAAGTGAAACCAAATTGCATGAGATTCCCCTTATTCACCAAGGACAAGTCTTGGGTTCCTGACAACTAAAACAGTAAAAATGTTTAAACAGCGAAGGGCTGCACCTAACAGCTATTTTCTTCATTAACTGATCTGACAAGTATTGTCTTGATTGATTAGTTGTTTGGTTTATAAAATGTCAGAGAATGATGACAAAATGTCAATCAGTGTTTCAAAGCACAAGGTGACATCCTCCAATGTCTTGTTCACGACCCAAAGTTACTGTCATAGAGGAGTAAAGAACCCAGAATATATTCACATTTAAGAAGTTGTAATGAGAGAATTCTGATTTATTTGTCTTTAATAAAAAGTGCCTTAAACCTAAGAAGCCTGCTTCATTAAGTATCTGAGTTCTTTGGAAAATTGGAGTAAACTGGAAAGGGGAGAGAAGGAACAGACACTGATGACGCATCAATCTGATTATGAAAGACCATACAACACTCAGTGTCAGCATATTGGGTTAACGACAGATTGTGTATACAAAAATAAAAAAGCAAAGCACCTAATGTATAAATCAGGATAATTTGTATTAGCTTGAGACCGACACCATTTCTATTTAACTGCACGAGCTGACATTTTGAGGCTTACCTGCTGAAGCTGTTGCTTATACTCTTCCCGGTGGCTCTTCTTCATATGCCTCTCCTTGGCTTTGGCACTGCAGAACGTGATGAAGCACTGGAAACACTGCAGATTTTCATGCTGGTCTGGAAGGACAGGAGGAGATTAATTAGGGTCATACAAAGACAAAATAATCTTTAAATTGCTGTCAGCGAACTGAGATATAGATGCGACCACTGTGGCACTTACAGGGCTGAACAGGGGGTGCAGGAGGTCCATTCAAAGTGATGGGTTTGTATGGTTCTGCTGGTTTTTCAGGGGGAACTTCCGGAGGTGGATCTGGTAGTCCCCGTCCCATCACTATCTCCTCTATGTTCAAAATCTCAGAGTCCATCCTGATGCACTGGGTGTTCTCAAGAGGCACTCACAACAACCTTCATGGATTCAATTAAACAGCGCAGGAGCAAAGTCAGAATTAAAGTCCAGTTACATATCAGGTGGAAATAGCAGCAGTTTGGTTGACAGCGGGGAGATAACATTGCTATAATCCTATCAATATCGCTAAATACGCATAGATTCATGTTCAACAGATGACACTATACAAATAATTTCCCCTACTAGTCAGGTTGAGGGAGCTGTAAAAAAAACTGTGTCTGTTGAGACCACAACGTACTTAGCCTAAGGGTTGTTTATCTATTAGCCCAGTTCCCCCACAGGAATCACTCAAGTTTCAGCTCATCCTGGCTAACGTTACGCTGCTGCCTTTAAGGCCGCTTGCTAAGCTAACTAGCTCCATGCAAGCCTACAAAACCACCCGACAAACACTCCGCTGATTAGAAATACATAACGAGTCGAGATGATGAACTGGAACCGCTTTAGGTAAAACGACACTGCTTCAGTTTAATGTACGTGCACGTAGCTAACGCTAATAATAAAGTATCAGGCCACCGAGCGGGCTAGCGCCAGCTAGCTACTCGTTAGCGCTAACAACACTGGCTGCCATTCAAAGAGGATCGAAGACTTTTCCTGCCTTTTCACACACCAAGTTTTAACTCATTTTTCGGCGCTTGCGTGCATTTGCTGTGTATAGATATGGAGTAAGTCAGTATATGCACCTATAGCAAACGAGTTAAAAATACAAATACAAAATTGAGAAGACGTTCACGTTACCTCTAACCGCTCTTTGAAGGTAGTTTGACTGGGAGAGTTGACCCCACAGAAGTAGAACGCATAGATCGGACACTTCCTGGTGTATGGTTGTGGCAGCCGTTGGTACAACTAAGATGGCTGCCGCTGGATGAGTCCTAGTTACTAATATTCAGACATGAGAAAACATTCAAATGTGAAGCACTCTGAAGACAGTGTTCCGTCGCCGATACAGAGGAGCAGCTTGTATCGTGGTGACTGCGGGAATAACCCGCAAACCTTTCATGAAAACGAAGCACTTGACTTCAAAAGTTCTACAGGGTAACAGCCGTATGATTAAATATTCTGTTTTTGTTTTAATTGTTGACACCCTTGTTCGTATATTAACTGTTTACTCTAAAGTCTGCTCTATCACATGTCTTCACCGGACAGCTACACCGTTACGACCATGGATTTGAACTTACCACCTTTTCTATTCAGTCTGAATCTATGGTTGATCTCTGTCACGTGACCCAAAACAACTTACTGAGATTCGTTATTTTCCGTCAGTGCTGTAATGTTGCTGTTTACATCCCTCTGTCATAGAAGTCCATGCATCGTTTTATTCTGAATCACCTTTACATTAAATATACCATAGATCAGAAGCACAAACTTGTCCCAACATTTGAAGTCTATTTCTAACTTATTTGCACCATTTTCCACAAGGTGTACCATGCGCTGTTATTTCTGTGGTAACTATTAGCTCATATCTCACAGGAATATGTGTATGTAAATATAGAAAAATATCAACTGTATTTTTACATTGTATTTACGATTTCACTGCCTTTGTGCAATGGGACTATAAATCAACCACTCTACATAAAAATGTCAGCTGTCAAAGAAGTGTATTGTGTCAACATTTATCTTTAGTTTTCAAATAAAAAAATAACAAAAACAATGCGTGTATTTCTTTCTTTTCTCTTTTATTGTTTTCTGAAATTGAATACTATCAACTTCATAGAGCAAAACAAGCTCATTATAGAATGTGAATGAGTTCAGTTCAAAATAAATAGTAAAAAAAAACATCGTGGTGACTTCAATGTCAAAAATCATGTATGCTATGAATATGTTTTTTTTTTTACATTTCCTTTTGAAGGCAAATTCATTTTTACACGTGCTCAATGACATTCTAAGCCACATCACAAAGCATTTAAGTTGTTTTTTTGTTTTTTTTACAACTGCAGCACAATTATCCTACAAAAACAACAACAAAGCAAAGGCATCATGGAAAATTTGTAAGGACAAAGCAGATACTTCCATTTTTTGATTAGCTGGGTTTACTTACACCAAAAGCAAAGTTACATTCTAAACTAGAATGCAAAATGCTGAATAATAAGGGTGAAGTAGACTGTAGTGGAATCTAGTCTTTCCCCAAACTCCCTTGATTATGGAAATTTATAAAACAGTTGTGGTTGCGTGAGATACAAAGAAAGACACAGCACTTAAGGCATAAGACTCGAGATGTTCTTTGACAGTCCCCAAAACGACACCTGCCGCCCTCTCCCTCGCCAAGCTGTTCGGGCCAGTGGCCTGAACCATCGTACCGTGTGGCTGCATCTGGCAGAGGACTTTCCTCCACCAGCTTTGGATTGGGTGTTTCATTTGTTCTATTTGCCTTCTCTGACGGGGGTTGAGGGGGGACTGAGTCCTGGGTGTCGGAGCCACTGGAGAGGATCAAAGCCTTGGACACCTCCAGTCTAAAGGCCATGAGAGTGAACGGTGCAGTTGCTGCTCTGTGATCCTGTCTGTACACGAGCCAGGAGTTGACCAAGGCCAGATCTGTTAGGTACCAGAGCACCGCTTGAGGCCAGCAGGTTGGGGCCGAGGCAGTGAGAGGGATGGTGTAAAGATTCAGCAGCTCTCTGTTGAGGTGAGCCGACATCTGGGCCTTCTCAAAGTTGTCAATGAGTGAAGCCATGTTCCCCTGGCCGTTCCCAGCGGTAGAAAGTATGAAGCCACAGTGTGACCTGCGTAACATCAGCTTCCCATCTGAGCTTACAAACTCATCTCCGATCTGTCCTCGGGCTCCGCCCACCCTGCCCGCACCGTGAACTCCAGCAACTAACAGCCGCTCGAGCATAGCAGGAGTGGAGAGTTCCTGTTTGCAAAGAAACACCATGCTACCTTTGGGGACCATTTTTTCTACAGCATCTTCTTTGCTGGCCAGACCCATTTTAAGATCCACGTGTAAGAGCAAACCGCTAAATCCAATTAATGTAGTACAGTGGAGAGAAGGTTTCTTATTGTGTATTTTCCCAGTCAAAGGAAGCTGATATTGGTCAACCGCATAATGACCATCTCGTCCTAGCGACTGGCATCCTTCTTTGAAACGGCGCAGTAATGGCTGAGCCTTCCACAGGGGATCAGTCTGTGTTTTTGAACTGGTCAGGTCATCAGGCGTGTCTCCTTGCCTTTGTCCATCATTATGCTGAGAAACGTCACAGTGGCTACTTGAGAGTTTTTTAACATGCTGTACATTTTGCAAGTCACTTTCATGGGTTCCTTCCAGGGCATTACTGTTGACTCGATCCTTCACAGGAGAAGCAAGCTTCAACCTACGAGATAGCTCCAAGAAACGGGACAGTGGCATGGCGTCAGCAATCAAGGGCACCTTAGTCAAGTCTTCCCAGTAGAGCCTCGCACTGGGAAACTGAAAAATATCAAGAAAGAAAACAAGCTTTTAGTGGTTTCCTGTCAAACTAACAGAGCCAACCTTCAAGAGAAGAGTCACAACCGAGCACAAACCTTTAACGTTCCCATTGCAATGTGGATCCCAACAAACTGTGCAACCTCTCTGGCTGTGACAGGACTGGGCATGTTAGTCAATTTATTTGTGCAACTGCCAATTTCTACCCAGGTATCCCAACCAAAATACTTGGAGAAGTAATCAATGGGCTCCTTTGTCCTGTTTTCTTCTATTGGTGTTTGGAGCTGACTTGAAGTTGGCAAACTAAAAAAAAACAACAACACACAACATGAGTGAGAACCACATACAGTGCAAAAGCTAGCAATTACCACATTTTTTTTGCTGTTTGTAAGGTTTGAAAACATAAAACGTAAGATGTATTGTACTTTTGTGACCTTCCATCTGGTTGACTTGTGCCATCTGTTTGGTTCTTGTAGAAAAAGGCCATCACTTCTGCTTCAGAGTCAAGCTGAGGATCAGACAATTCGAACCCACCCACGTCCTCTTCATCTGAACTCTGGAGGAGAAACTCTTGGATATCTGGTGGATGCTCTACCTCAGCTGGAAGATCAATTATTACATTAAGTATAATTTATGGTGACCATTTCTCATCAATAGCTTCAGCAAGAAGCTACAAATACTGGCCATTTAAAAATAGAAAACAAACCTTGTCCATCTGGAAAGTCACTGACCCCTGGTTCTGATAATAGTCCCCTGACTCTCATTTCCTGGTAGTCAGAATGGCTCCCTTCATCTGCTGCGAAAAGATTCAACATTAAAATAGTGGTCTTCCTATCATCTTTCATAAAAAAAGAGGGGATTATCACCGGAAAAGACAATGACTCACCTAAATCACATTCTGTTGCTTGATGTTCTGTCTGCATAGCATCAGTGGATGTCCCAGTGGTTAAGTCCCCACTGTTGGCCTGAGCAGCTCCCAGAAGCACCTCCCTCTCCTCCTCCTTCACTGGGTAGAAGATACACTGGCTGGTGTTGAACTCAGGGGTGACATGACACTCGCTTGTTGTTTCTCCACTCTCTATGACTAAAACGACAAAGCCAAATACATCCAAGTTTGAAACCATAAGCTAAACAGCGCCCCACGTTTTCTGTTCAATTGTCAGTGACAGCAAGACTCAGGAAGTCACTGCACTCAACTGTCGTTGCATGCGACTTCCAAAGAACTTTACCATTGGAAATACGGACCATGCAAAGTTCCTGTTTAAGCCCCAAATTGGCATATATATATATATATATATATATATATATATATATATATATATCCCTTATTGTGTATGTTTTAAACAAACAGTGAGTTAATAAGAAAAGCTTGGGTGTTAGAAGGAATATTTTTTAAATTCTCAGAAGAGCCAAGTCAGCTGTTTATCCCTACTTCTCTTCCATGTTTATGTCTACCTGCCCAGGGTGGCAGTTGGCTGTAGCTCCATACATATTTCACAGACATATGAGTGGTGATGATTTTCTTACCTAACTTCCAGATACACAATAATCATATTTCCCAAAATGTTTAAATAGTACCATACGAATGTACCTACTACAGTGTGGGCTAACACTCACATGGACTAGAGCTGTTTTCATTGACTGGCTCCACGTTCCATCTGATGTGTCCGCTGCCCTCCTCAGCCTGAACCTCATTCAGCACGAGAGTGGTCTCCTCCTTCACCAGAACAGTCCTTATATCACGATGGTGCTGTGGCTGCATGGCTGCACTCTGTCTATTTTGACAGGCTGCTGCAGGCAGCAGTGGATCTGAGATATTCTCTTCAACCTTGATCTCCTGGCGTGCAAGGACTTGTACCTCATTTTCAGCGATGCCATCCAATCCCTGGAATGAAAACAAATGTAAGTTTGCTTGTTGAATTCATTATTTGTTAACAAACTATTGGTAGGTACAATTAGCATCTCACCCGTCGTTGATTGACCTGCGCTGTCATCAGGCAAAGCTCCTCGTCAGCAGTCACTCTTTGTTTAGGGGTGAGGAACTTCTCAAGTATGATGCTTGGAGACTGGTCCCTGTCTTGTTCCTCTCCTCCCTGCAGTCCTCTTTTATTCATTACCTCCTCAACACTAGTGGTAACCGACTCCAGCTCAGACACGACTTGAGCATCAGGAGATCCCTCTAATGTAGAGGTCATAGAGGCCAAACACGAGGAAGGAGCAGTAGCTATGTTGGCCTCAACTTCAATAGTCTCTGGAACTTGTGAGGTCTTTGTCCTGTTCTTACCTGCATCGTTTATTTCTGAATCAGAGGCGACAGGATTCTTTTCATAAACTACCTGACAGTCTTCCCGGTCTTTCTCCAATTCTGTTCCTCCGACGGTATCTCCAGCTGAAACTCTCCTTGATATCATTTCCCTATTTAGACGACCTGTTCCTTTTTTCCTTCCCTTTGTAGCATTCCTTGCAAGAGCTACTTTCCCTCCATCTTTTTTCTTCTGGACTAAGATTTCTTCCTCTTCTTCTTTGATCTCTACTTCATGAGTGGAGCATGACACAGTCTGTGAAGTTAGACTCTTTCCAGTTTCATTACTTACTCGTCCAGTGACTCCAACCGTGGAATTACAGGTTTCATTTGATTCATTTTGGGAAACAGTATCGTCATGAGAAGTTGGATCATCTCTCTCATTTTGGTCTCCAACAGTTACTAAATTTACGTCAAGAAGTAAATCCTCTTTCATGTCTTCATTCGTGGAACCCTGAACTTCAGCCTCAGAGCTGGTATTCTTCTGGGTACCTTCTTCTTGTGTCTCCCTATCAGGTGTCAAAAGTTCTCCTGCCTCTGAAATCTCTGTCTTACTAGTAGTATTTAAAGGATATTCAGATATGAAATTTGGAGGAATCTCACTGCTTTTCATTTGATCAGGTGGTGAGTGTACCTCTGGAGAGGTGTGATGTTGATTATCTGTTCCTGTTTTACCTTCACCCTTCTCTTCATAGGCACTCATTTCAACATCTGAAGGAGGAATGGGTAAAGAAGGGGATGGAATCAAAGATGGAAAAGAAACACTTCGCTCTCTGTCATCTAATGCCATCTCTCCCATCTCAGGCTCAGTATCCCAGTCAGTGGCAGTGTTAATCACCCCAACAACCTTATCATGCTGTTTTGGAAGCTGGTAAAGATCCAAACTGGAGACGCCTTCAAAGATGTTCCCATTGGTGTAAGTGAGACCGGGACTCTCTACAATATGGACCATTGCCTTGTGCTTCTGAAGGGACGAGACTTCACCAAATCTCTCCCCACAGTCCTTACACTCTAAGGCACGCTTGGACTGAGAGGTTATCACACCTTCAGTCTCCACTCTCATGGAAGCTTTACGTTTTCTACTGGTCTTTGGCCTGGTGGGCAGTGTCTCGGGTGCTTGATGGGAAACTTGTAGGGAGGACAACATTGAAAGCCCTTTCTGGGGTTTTTTGGGTCTTCCTCCTTTTTTCTTACCTCCTGCTGTGAGATAATTTGGAGACTCACTTGTTGGATGTTTGAGTCTGTTGTTCTTGTTCTGTTGGGACATTGCTTGGGACTCATGAGTGGTAGTGTCTTGTGTCTGGGCTGATGCCTTTGAAGTGTCCAACTTGTAAACTTTTAGCTGGGGCTGTTTATGACCTTTCAGCAAAAGTAGAACGTCTTGTGTTGTGTTTGGGCCAGGTATGTCAGCTAAAGCTGTGTTATTCTTTTCTTTTTCCTGTCTTGCCAGGTTTTTCCTTTGCTTCCCATCCTTTGCATTCTTCGGCTGATCTTTTTGCATTACTTTTGCTTGCTTGTTCTTTTTCAAAACAGGCGAGGCTTCAGTTTTGTGCTCACTGGTATGAGTGACACCCTTTGCGGCCACTTCTTTTTGCTTTTTCAGTTTATTTTTCCTTGTATCCTCTTTGATTTGTTGGGCAGGCTCCAGTGCGGATGGTGATTTCATTTCAGCTGTAGATATCAAATGTCCTGCTTTCTTGTCCTTTTTTCCCTTTCCTCCCCTTTTCTGCGATGGCAGTTTTTTTTCTGAGAGGTTTCTTGTTGGTGTTTTACCTCTTATCACATCTTCCTGCATTGGTTGACGCTGTTGTGATGGCTTCTTCTGTCTCTTGTTTTTTTTGTCTTTGCTCTGTGGACCAAATTTAACAACAAGATGAGACTTTCTGGTTCTTTGGCGTTTGGCAGGCTGCGCATCAATTTGTAAATCTTCCTTGCGTTTGGATCTCACCAGTTCTTGCATATATCCTTGAAAGATAAACGTCCTGGCTGGCTTTCTTTTCCGCACTTTCACCAGTTCTTGAGCTGACATCACATTTACAGGTAATTCTGAGATCTGTGGCACCTGCTTTGTTTCTAGTTCTGATGGAGCCTCTTCCTTAGCAGATTGGTCCTCTACTTTGGACTGGTTCTCCACTTGCTTCTGACCTTCCCTGCTAACCCCCAGCAATTTCTCAGATGGGTCTTGTTCAAGTGGTTCTTGTTCTGCCCTTTCCTGTATCTCTTGTGGTGCAGCTCCTTCCATCCCAGGGTGAAGCTGATCCAGACTTACTGTTTGCATCTGTGAATCAACCTCTTCTTTACGATAAGTTTTGGATTCATTTTGAGTTTGTGTAAGTGTGTCTGGTGGAACAAATGGGCAAGGTAGAAGATCCTGTTGTTCTTTACGTAAAGGTGTCAGCTCCAACTCAATTGTATGTGACAGTGGTTGGACTGACAGGCTCGTCTCCTGCTCAACTATTGCAGTCTGGTATGGAGCATGATCAGGAGTCTTCTCCAATTCAGTGGCTGCTACAAGAGAGGACAGGATATCACTTTGTGGCATAGTTTGAGATTGTTCCAGCTCATCAGTTGGTATCAAGGCAGGGGTAAGTTCTAATATGACTGTTTGCTCAAGGTTTTGTTTGAGGATATCGTCTTCATTCTGACAAGCCATTTGATCCATAGGATCAGGCTGAACCGCATCAATATCGGGCTGTTGAAGAATTTGATGCATCACCCCTTCCTCGGGTCTCTCTGTTTGCTCAGTCGGAACAAGTGTTAGCTCTATATTTTCACCTGCTGCTATCTGGGAACCTAGCTCTGAGAAAGACGGGTTTTCCAACTGTCCATCTGGGGTAATAGGTTCGAGAATAATTGTTTGTTCCATTGGATCACATGTGTTGTTTGAAGGGTCCAATTCAACTGTCTTAAATTCTGTCTGTTTCAGTCCCATAAAATCTATTTGCGGTGGATTGAGATTCAGATTCACTGGTTCTGCCAGTTGTGATGTCTGTTGCACTTCCAGTGGCGGGGCATGAGGTGGCACTTGCCCAAGTATGACAACTTGGTTCACTTTCTGCACATTTCCTAAAGATTCAATTAGCCTGCGAATCTGCTCTGTGTCAATATTAGCATCGACTTTTTGCAGAGGTCCATTCGGCTCCACCTGTAGTAGCGCTGGCTGGCAAATGGATATTGGAGTTATGATGGGTGTACCTTGGAGGGCATTACTGACTGCAGCAGGCAACACCTTGTGCTTGGTTTTCATATGATGTAGCCGTGTCTTGGTACTCTTGAAGGTGGCCTTGCATACAGAACAAGGATACTTTTGAGAAGAACCTAAAAATAATAAAAAGGAAGAAATGTATGCATTGTGGTATATTTCCAGCAAGCTGACAGATAGGTTTGTTTCCTTGAATGTTATCATTTTTAGTGATGTGCCAATGAGGAGTTTCAGGGCTAATGATGATTACCAATGATTATCAGTTTGTTTTGGCAGATGCCAGTGTGATTACTTATGACATTAATCTTACAATGTGTAAAATGTGAAGAGGACAACAATATTTTTAGATTCCAAATCATTTCATGACTTTAGATCAGAAAATGGATGATGGGTAAGTCATCAGTTTTTTTCAAATATCTTGTCATAAACAAAAATAATTAACAAATTTAAAATTTTACTAGAATTAATCTAGATATTGTGCTCAGAACCACAAATGTGAACCTCAGGTCTGTGTTGGAATAAATTATAGAATATCAACAAAATCAATACAATTCATTACCACGTCGATCTCTCATTGAAATGTATCGAACAGTTTTTGGGATATTTCAGTCTGAACCAACATTGTGGACTGACTGAGAGACAGACCAACTAGTTTCATCCCTGCGGCCATGCTGCACATACTGTAGCTTAAATGTAGGTTACCATTTTAAAATGCAAATTGATAAGACAACCATAAAATCGATTTTTTTTTCTTACCATCATCTTTCTTCACTTGTGCTTTAACTGTGGTTTCTTCACCATTTCTTTCAGCTCCCTCTGGCAAGTGTGACTCTATATGTTTCTGCAGAGCTTTGGACATGGTGAATCTCTTTCCACACTCTTTGCAAACATACGGCCTCTCTCCAGTGTGTGTGCGGCGGTGATACTTCAGCAATGTCATGGTTTTGCAGGGTTTGCCACAGTCGGTACAGGCATACCCATCCAAGCCAAAATGAATCTTTTTATGAGAGGTGAGCTCAGATGATTTGTTGAAGGCCTGGCTGCAGATTGGACACTTAAAGGGGTTCTTCTCTGTGTGGGCTTTCTGGTGGGCCATGAGCTCCGTGGAGTTTGTGAAGTGGCGGTCACAGACATAGCAAGCAAAAAGGGCATTTCTCAGTATGCAATGTTCATATTCTGCCGGGTGGCTCAACTTGAGATGACGCTCTTTGCTCTTGTGGTCACTGAAGATTATGTGGCACTCCATGCACTGCAGGGAGAGCTGAGATGCTGGAGGGAAACAGGACAGGAGGAGGATAATTTGTATATGTGATTTACATACATCCATATTCTTAGAATGAAGTTAAGTACTTGTAAAAAGCATAAAGGCTTGCACAAAAAAAACTTGAGGGTAAATATGGTGACTTTAGAAACAGACGAACACCTTCATAAAGTAAACACACAAAACCATTAGCAAAAGGAGACCCCACCACTTCTACATCTTCCCCTTACCAGCAAGACAGGGATTGACAGATACGTTACAGATATGATACAGATCATTTGTAATCAAGGAGACCAATAACTGATATCTGGAACCCAGGGCGGTTCTAGGGGGGGCCAACAGGGGCCAGTGCCCTCGTAACTCTGAGTCCAGACCCCCCTGTAGCCCCCCCAACAGGTAGCCTGCACCAATAATACAATAACAGATTGATTGCAATGATTTTGTACTGAGGGAAAGACAGAAATAAAGTGTCTCAGCAGTTTACTACCCAATCAAAATTGTTGAAACTGTAAACACTGTTTTAAGTCTCATTATCCCTGACTGAATGAGGGATTTGTCTTTTTTTCCCGGGTTGTATGTGCCCCCTAACAAAAAATCTGGCCCCAACCTGGCCCCCCTATTAAAACTGGTCTGGAACCACCACTGTCTGTAACCAATATACTGTACATGAGCGCTAAAAATAAAATAGCGTCAACATTTAGCATAACCATTGATACAATGTAACTAATTACACTCAAGTACTTGTGTACTAAAATACCATTTTTGGGTACTTTACTTCAGTCTAACCATTGTCTGCCAATTTATACTTCTACTCCATTATATTCATTTGATAACTTGAGTCACTTTGCAGATTTAGATTTTTCAGTGCTGATAGGCTTTTACTTGAGACATGTAACCAATCAGATATTGTTGTGGGCGGGACATTAGGAGAGACCACAGAGTTGTGACTACAGAGACAGAATCTTACAATCTGGCACAAAAAACAAATACTGTATAATATATTCATTTTTTAAAAAAGAATACAAAAAAATAAATATATATGAATATTGATCCCAAAATTGTC